>KZ651241.1:296221-320322 GCA_001010745.2 Gerris buenoi
TATATATATATATATATTGACTAAAGTGCATCTAACGTAATATATACTAAACACACACGCAAGAACCTACACAAGTCAAGTGGGAGTATGAAATTGTTGCGAGGTGATTTAAAACCGTACAGTATATAGATTTCTTACAAGAGATTAAGGGTTCGGGATCCTGGTTTCTATTTTATTCCGAATTGAATTTATTCGTTTACCAGGGTAATTAGTGAAGTTAAGCGCTTTATTTTTTCTTTATTATTTTTCAATACATGCTGAAATCATACATAATTAATTATGCATCTTCTTTGCAATAACTTTTGATGTGCTCGTATATTAATAATGTTTTGATGCATTTTTCTTACATTCTTTTTCGTATTTGAGTTTTTAGAGAAAGTTTTCGTTTTCTTTTAGCTAAAGAAAAAGTCTACCATATATTATATATTTCACTTAATATTTATTTTAAATTACATACTTAAATATTTATGTTAAATTAGTATTTTACTTTCTGCTATGATTACTTCATTAAAGGTGCAGGAAAGAGAAATTCTGAATATTTCATAAATTTTATTTTCATAAAATATTGTGTGTATATACATTCATCACTTTTATAGAGAGAGAGGGAGAGTAGAGATATATAGATAGATAGAGATTGGGAGAGAGATAGAGAGAAGGATATGTGTGTGTGCGTGTATTGCTTATTTTATAAATATTTAAAGTTTTTTCTAAACAAAAAAAAAAAGAATAAAATGTTTTTGGTAAAAAAGAATATTAAAATTAATAAGTTTTTTCGGTTGAAGTGGTTTATATTAAAAATAAGATTCCTCTTTAGAAAAGCCTTTAACAACTGCTGAACAACGAATAACACTGCCTTCTCCCAATGGTAACTTTACATAAATACATTTTTTAAAGATCTTTTTATTTTAATTGCTTTTTAATGTTTGATTAAATTTTTTGTTCGTTTTTATTAAAATGAGAATACGTGACCCTTAATTATTGATTTGTAACATTTATTTTTATTTTTTTAAGGTAAATTTGTTAATTTTAAAAATATTTATATATTTTACCACCATCAATGGGGTCTACTTTTTACTTTTATGAGTCTATATTAAAAGAAAAGGTTGATGTATGGTTATTGCTGTTGTATTGTATAATTCGACAGGCAAACTCTGCTAAACCATTGAAATGTGCTATCAAATATCCTTTTAAATTCGACTATAAATTAATTTGTAAGTAACATCCGTAGTAACATAATAAGTAACCTTTGTAAACATGCTTTATCTTGAAATTACCTTAGCCCAAAATATCTTTCTTTTTCCTCACTTTGTCTATAATTAGGTCTAATTTTTTATGTTATGTAGGTATAATTTTTGTGAATGGAAAATTATTATATTTAAGACCCGTTATCTGTATAAAATAGGCCTATTATCATTCTGTGAAGGTTTTTAATAAACATCATTCAAAGGTTCACGATTATGTCCGAGAATCTCTCACTTGTATAGTGTAGAACCCACGATGGGGCCCATTGGGTCACGCCATGAGAATGAGGTCAGTGTCTCAGGTGTCTGGGGTTTAGTGCTTTGGATACCCTTAAAACGGTTGATGGTAGCGTGACCTCTGAGCCACTGAATCTTCAGCTTCCTTCTCGCCAATGAATCACTCCCGTTTCATCTCATCTACTGTCCAGAGTCAAGATCATTCCATTTCTTTCGAAGCAATTCTTGTGTAAGTTTATTTCTGAAGATGTTTCTGCTCCGCTAATGGTATCTTTTGACCATCTGGCCACTCGAATCCTTGCGTCCACCTGGAAGGAACTGAACTCTCCGTTAGAGTCATCTGCATTCTTGATTGTCTGGACAAGGGACTAGAAGGAAGTGGGACTCCTTAGAGCTATCCCTCCGGTTTTGGAATCTAGTTCATGTAATAACTCTATCATCTTCTCGTCTGTCGAGAATCGAGAATTCTTCCACCAATAATTTCCTCGGACTTTTATAGCCCAACAAGTGAGAGTTGTTTTTTTTTCCTTCCGTCTTTATCAATCTTATATTTGACCGCTGTTTAATACTATAGCATTTTAAACTCCTCTTTTGTATAAATGGATTTAAATGGCGAATCCAGATCAAAAGAAAACTTATACATTTTGTAAGACTATGCTTAAAAAATTAATGTTTTGAATACTTTACAAGGAACGTGAAAACCAGAATTATATCTATAAAAATTTATGACACATAAACTCAAATATTAGAGAATTTAAACACTCATTTTTTAAGGGCCAATGTATAGATCATATTTTTAACTTTGTTCTTTTAAAGATATGTTGAAATGGACATGGAATCATTTCTTAAATTTTTAAATTCTTTTACTGCCTACTCAAATCTCACAAGTTTTATTTTCAGAACTGTTTTATAGATTTTTATTTGTTCAACGCATTATTCATTATTATTATTATAGGAAAATTGTTACTTGGCAACGTTCCTCTTACCATCTGCTAATCGGGTTGTATTGGCAAATTCACCTCATGAATTGCTTAAATAATTTGAGAATTATTTAAAAAGAGTGTCACAAAATTTCAATTTAAATTGCAAATATAGTTATGTTTTATTTTATTGATTACATATCATATTTTTATACGTTGCAGATTATTTTGTTTGTTGTTCGTTGCCGATTTCGTTTATCCATTTATTCAACGGAAAAAAATATTGTTCAACACACATTCATAAATAATAATTTAAACCAAAAAACAAGCTGTTCACACTAAAAAGAACGAGCTAGTGTCATAAATTAGACCAACCTACTGATCATAAATTAATTTTTTAAAATGGCTTCTGGATTTATTTTTTATAAAACAAAACTACATTGATTTTGTTTGAATTCAAAGGTCTAATAACTTTTACTTTATGCTCTTTTCTTTAAATTCCTTGATAAATTATTACTTCTTTGTTTTAATATTTTATTTTTTTTAAAAAAATGTTTAACAAAACATTCTGGCTTTTGCCTTGCTTCAAAGATAAGACTTTGGTAAACTTTTTTTTTGTTAATTCTCCACTCTAAATAAATCCCTGAGATTCTATGAAATTCTCCTTTTAATATTTTATTTATTTTCTTATTTATTCACTAAGAAAAAAACCTAAAAGGAAAATTATGCTTAAATATAACGTTTTTTTTTATTTTGATTAAGCTTTTTACCCACTCTTTCATTTATCTTACCATCATTAAAGCACAGTGCTTTTTTTAAATGCGTTGTTCGGTGCTTCTTTTTGTTCCAATGTTTAGTCGTGTTAATTATTTGTACTATGGAGAGGGAGATTCAATTTATTTCACTTTAATCTTGAGGAAGGTAATAAATTAACTAATTTATTTTTTTGTTTTATAAAATACAATGAATTGGAGAAATTGCTTTTTTCTTTATCAAAGACATTTCATCGGATTGGAATGTTTATAAAGGTGAAGGAAATGGTTAAAATTCTTTTAATTCTGGTTTTGAAATTTTTATCGGTCGTTCCTTGTCTCATAAATTTAATTAACTCTTTACAAATTATTATTTTTATGGTCTTTGAAGTTTAAGAGGTTTTAAATTTGTCATTATCTTATCTAGATTTGAATTTGTAATTTTTAACAAGGAGTGATAAAAATTTTAGGAATGAGAACTGAAACGTGATAATTGAAGTTTTTCTTTTGTGGACTTGAGGTTTCTTATTTGGAGTTCGTTGTTGTTTGGAATGAAAGTCCTTTTTTTCTTTTTTTATTATATTTTAATGTACAAGCTTTCACCCAGGGAACCTGGGCTTCTTCAGGTTTTTAATGTTAAAAATACTGTAAATTTGGAGTAAAATGGTCAAAATGAAAAAAGTAAAAATGAATTTTGGAAATGAAAGTCTTACCAAGTTACCAAGTTAATTTTGATTGTTTTTAGATGTTTTTTTGAAAAGAATTTATTTTATTTTTTTAACTGACATACCTAATCAAAAATTTTGAATTATTTATTTTTATTTGTATTAAATATAATATTTGTGTAAATGTTGCTTAATTTATTAGTGTCTTGTTTCAAGTTTATGTTATTTGTATTTGATTTTATGTATAACATTTCCAGTGTAAGTCGTTTTTGGTGATGTTTTTCAGTGTGTAGAATATTATATTTATCTGTGTCTAATGTGTGTTTAGTGTTGTGTGCGTGTTCTGATATAGCTGTGTTAGTGTTGTTGTTTGAGATGTCTTTGATATGTTGATGGAATCTGTTTTTGAATTGTTGTGAAGTTTCTCCTATGTATGTTGCAGGGCATTGTTTACAGTTAATTTGGTATATGACGTTACTTTGTTGAAGAGGAGGGATGGGATCTTTGAGTTTGGAGTATAAAATTGATTTTAGGGTGGTGGAATTTTTTTGAGCTATTTTGATATTATTATAAGGTTGAAACAATTTTTTAATTTGTTCAGTAGTGTGTTTTATGTAGGGCAGAGTGTAGTATTTAGCTAAAACGGGAGGTGTCGTATTTTGTGAGATATTATTAATGTTGTTATTGTGTTTTTGGAGTAGTTTATTAATTATTCTGTTAGGGTAATTATTTTTATTAAGTGTATCTTTTATAAATGATATGTTTTCGTTATGAAATTGTTTATCAGAGAGGGTAAGGATTTGATTAATGAAGTTATTAGCACAGTTAATTTTGTAAGAATATGGTTGGTGTGAATAGAAATGGAGGAGTCTGCCTGAATAAGTGGGTTTTGTGTAGTGTTTATATGTTAGTTTGTTATCGTTAGTTTTTATTATTTTTATGTTGAGAAAAGGAAGGGCATTGTTTTCTTCAGATTCTATGGTGAATTTGAGGTTGGGGTGGTAGTTATTGAAGCTGTTAAGAAGGGAGGGTATGTGGTTTTTGTTAATTATGAAAAAGCTATCATCAACGTATTTTTTGACAAATTTAATGTGGGGATTAAATTTGGGAATGACATCAAAGAATAATTTGTCTAGGACAATATCGGCAATAATAGGTGATAGAGGGTCACCCATAGGTAGACCTTTTTTTTGTAAGTAAAGGACGTTGTTGTGGGAGAAATAAGTGTAGTCAAGGCAAAAATCTACTATGTCATAAAACAGTGGTTTAGAAATTTGGGTGTGGGTAAAAATTTTAGGCCAGAGGGACTTAGTGAGGTCTTTAGCTAGGTCCAGGGGAATCGAAACGTGATATTTTTATAACTTTGGAATTGCTATCCATCAATTAGTTGAACGATTACAGTCTATTTATCTATATAAAAAAAAAAAATTATATTTGTTAGTGAAATTAGTAAATTGTTATTTTATTTGGATAATTGACTGAGCTTAAACAATTAATTTTCTATATGGAGATAAGATTGGTTTTCCTATTGTGATACATACTATAAAAAGCGAGAAAAGTTAATCGTTGTGAATTTGTGGTCGACTGCTCTTTTTGCTGAGCTTCTTAAAATTGAAAATTATTATTGAATTATTTATGAACCAATCAGATAATTTGATATTGATCACAAGAAGAATTACGAGGGATTTGTGCAATAATTTTCTAAGATTATGTGAAAATATGGTGGCAATCAACATTATTATTTGAAGCAATGAACTTTGTCAGAGGCGCTCGAATATGAACTGGTTAAATTAGCTGTATACAAGATGTAATGCACTTGTTACTCTAGTATTGGTATAGCAGGTATTATTGGTAGGATGTAGTTAACGTTATAACAATACACTTTGTACCTCGGATATAATAGGACATGGTAGAGTGAACCTCAACAAGAGCTGAACATACTCAGCAAACTATACAAACCCCTCTCATTCCTCTTCCTTCGTCATACACCACTGAACTACATCCGAGAAAGGCAATACGCCACCTTTGACAATAAAAAAACGCTGAACAATGGAAATAAAATAAAAATAGACATTCAAAACAACCTCTCAGGAAATCAAAGGCGAAATCAGCCTTCCAAATCGACCAGGTAAATTCTTCGATATACGCATCCTGCCACCTTAAACGCAATCCTTGTCTAGAGAGGAAACCGAACCGGACGCATCGAGGACGCATATTAACGCCTCGGTAATTATCAAAAGCATTTGGAACCGGTAGACCATTGAATTAACTGACAAAATCATTGAAATAAACATTTGTTGACGCGATCACTTTTGGAATTCGTTTACTGAACTGGTTTTATCATCTAATTTCTTCCTCGTGTTGCATTGTTCTACATTAGTTTATGATTTCATTCTTTATTATATAATATATTACTTGAAATAATTATAATTTTTATATAATATGCCAATGTAGTGGTAAAATTTAACGAATGAAAATTAAACGAAACATTAAATTAAACATAAAATTAAAACGAATGAAATGCCATTCTCATTCAAGGAAACACTATATGACACGAAATTCGCTACGTTGTTGATAATCGTTCCCTCTCTTCTCTAGAATGATTTTCATAGTTAAATCTTTCTCTATTATATAATACTTATTATTATGGATAATTTTGTTTTTGCCTAAATCGTCATTACTCAAAATTTGACCAGGTTGTTAAACTTACCCTTACGATAGTTGTCAATTTAGATTGCAATTGCATCTTATATTATGTAGGTTATTTATTTGTTGTTTTTTAAAACAATTATTCCTTTTATGACATTTTTCAACGTGTAATGCCTTATAAAAGGAAGTGCATAACAGTGGATTGAAACATCGCGTCATTCTGCTTCAGAAATTTTCTTTGTCACATTTTTTTCTCTTCACGCTAAGTATCTATTTTAGATCTCACATCTTCATTGCTGTAACTCCTTTCTATTCCATGAAATATTTCCTTTTATTAATAAGAAATGTATGCAAGTATATAGAGTGACATAATTTGGCAATATGCTTTTATAATTTTTGTGTACACGTACAAGATTGTTTCAGTCTACATAACAATTGCAAACAATTCCATAATTGCTACCTGTGTAGCGAATTCTTTCTTTATTATATAACAAATCCTTATGAAATTTTATATAGTATATATTCTATGAAATAGAATAGACATGGTAATATGATATATTATGGTAATATAGAATTAATACAAACTTGGTCATTAAAAATCAAGAATTTATTGATAATTCTTCGTCACGCTTAAATCAAAGATTAAATATTAACAACGCCATTTAGTATTTTTTATTTATTTTGTAGTATTTCCAAAAAAGTTGTATATTAATACAATAATTAATAATATTAATTCATGAACTTTATTAATTTAGGTAGGAAATTAGTAACTTGCTAATTACTACACTAATTGGTAATCATCGTATTAGATTATTACAGTTAATAAGCTAATTAATTTATCCAATATTAATTTCGTTATTTTCAATGGAGTTTTGTATAAACTTAGTTGAATACAATATTTTAATTATCCTAATTATCTTTATAAAATAATCGAAGTCTCCTCCAATCTCCATCTAGAATAACATAGGGCTCAAATCATGGAAGGACCTTTCATCAGAATTCAATCATTTTTTGTTAAAATTGTTTTTTTTTCCTTGCACATGTTATATAAGATATACTTAGTAGATTTCAAAAATTAAAAATAACTTTTAAACGTAGTTTGATAAACTAGAAGTTATTTATCAGTTTTGTAATTGACTTATATTTAACAATTATATTTTATTATATTAATTATACATCCAGTATTAGTTCATGGGTCCTCTAATTTGTTTATAATTTTTGAAATTAAATATATTTTTCTTAAAGAATTATGTTTTGTAAAAATAATGGGCCTGTTGATGTAATTAGCTCTGCTGGGTTGATATACTGGCTAACCTCGGACTAAAACTTGATCTGGGCTTTAAGTGAAATTTTTTAAACTTTAAAATATTATTCAAATATATCTTTCTTCGACACTTTTTTTTAAATTAACTGTTTTGAAAATGATATTAGATTTAAACCTATATTCTTATTGACTTAGTGCTCAAGCGCCCTCTTATCCAATTTGTTCTGTATATAGAATAGACATAATGGATTCTTACTTACTTATATATTGCAAACTATTAAACCAATTTTATACTTAAGTTTTTACCGACATTTACAGCATGTTACTGAAAGGATAATTAAGCGTAATTTATAATAAGTTATATCTGTTTACTTTATTATAACTCAACAACTGTTAAACCGATTTCAAAACGAGTTTTACTGCAGTAATAAGTGAAGGATGTTAAAAGTTTAACGCACTTTTTGTTATTTATTTATTTTAGTTTTGCGGTACTTAATAATAAAACTTCACGATTTATTATCGACGCAATAAATTTATTTTAATTTTCTTGAATACATATGCCTCTTTTTAACTTTTCTAATTTGATAAATAATAACTAAACTTATAACTAAACCTGGCTGATCTGCCGCACCTTACTGTTTCTACTGCAAGTGACTTAAGTAATAAAATCAAAGTTATTCTTCAGATAAATAACTACTAAAACTATAGTAAATAAACAGTATTAATTAAAATGCCTTGATCTGCCTATCTGTGTAATATCTGTTTTAAGTAAATCTTATTTCATATAACTAATAAGCTAAAGAAAAATAATGCTTCCGAGCTTCGCGGCGATCGTTTTTTATTTATTTATTATTTTATTTATTTATTTATTTAATTATTTATTTTTTTGACGTCAGGGAACATTTTTGGTTTTGTGTCTTTTTGTCGATCAGTCACTCAACAACTGCTCGTCCGATTTTAATAAAATTTGTATGGTAGGTCATAACTAGCCCATTGTTGGTCCCATATAAGTTTCAACCTTTTGCACCTTTTTGTTTCTCTTCCACATGCGCATAAGCACCTTTTTTTTGCATTTATTTTTGACTGTTTTTGATGTTTGTTGTTGACATTTATTTTTACCTATATCTTCATAAATATGTATTTGATTTTTTGAAATTTGGATGGTTTATCGAAAGTAGCTCACAGATAGCCCCTGATTAATTTCAACCACCTGACCTTTTAAAATTTATTCATATTAAAAATAAAAAAAACTGCTTTCATTCATGTAAAAAATCAAAACAATTTTGACAGATTTATGAAACGGGGCGAAATCAACCAAATTTTACAAAAATGTTTTATAAAAGCATATAATTAATAAACTATACGAGTAAAATATACTGTTATTCATGAGGAAGTTTTGTACCACTCTAATTGGTAGACTATTTTAGTTTAAATCTTGACCTCATATTATTACTACTGCTATAACTAATTTATTATGTTAAGTATTAAGCTAACCAGCAATAATGAATCGTTTGCTCAGATCTTTTCCGTGTTTCTACCAGTGATTGCACTGTGTATAATCTAATCCGAATTTGAAAATACTCATTAATTCAAAGAATTTGCCGTTTAATTCAATACATTTCCGTTTGATTTGTTTAGGGAACAAATCAAATAAAAATGAAATCAAAGAAATAAAAATTAAAAGGATTCAATCATGCGAACATTTCATTAATTTAATTACAAATAGATTATTAAGTATGTTTTACTTTACAGCCTTTTTTGTTCTTACCTCTTAGTAACTATCTCGTTAATTACAAATAACATCTTTTTGTTTAATTATTTTCGCTTCAAATGACAAATGGGTGGAACTAGCCTATATGGGGCATCATGTATAGAAATGAAAAAAAAACTGGTACATATAATTCAAGTCTTTTCTGTATATTGATAAAAAAAAGTTTTCTCTTAATACTATTTCCATCTTCAGTCCTCTATTTTGAGACACAGCTGTATACAGGTCGATTTTGGGAATCTTGGGCTATGTACCTGTTATAGATTACCTGGTCTTCGATGTAGTGTATTTGGTTTTTCAAAAGAGTATGAAATAAAAAAGAAAAAAAAATAAATATACAGGAAACACTTTTTTTTGTGTTGGAAAAACATTATATTTGTTAGTTTTTGCATTTCTATACATGATGCCCCATATACGCTACCTCAACCGTGCAATTGTTTTTATCAAAAGTATAAGTTTATTTTTTATTATCAATTAAAAAAAAGTTTCAAATAAAACTTCAAGGAATGAATGTGTTTCTTATTTATTTTAATAGTAAGTTGATATTGCTTTTGGTGAATCAGTGATGCGTTTTATCGTCAGGTAGGAAGTCGAGAAGTGGTTTTTCGGCCGCAAGAGGAAGTTTCAGGTGTTTGTAACTTGTTTCTATCTGTCGGGTTTTGTTTTTTTTCCTAAGTTAGGAAAAAGGACTTAATTGGTGACCCGCAGTAGAAATCCTTGACACAGGTAAAGTTAAGTTCATGGGAAAGTTTTCAATTAAACTTAACTTTTTCCTCTCTCAACTTAATTTCTTTTTCCCTTTCCCTCTTCCCAAAGCACCAAAACAATTTATTTATTTTTAAGTAGTTTCTAACGGTTTGGAACAATTTGGAAAAGGCTTAAAAAGTTTTGAGTAAAAAGAGAAAACAACTTTTTCAGTTAAAGGCTTTTAGTGTAGAAGGTTGTGATGAGAATTTTTAAAATTGTGTTGTACTAAAACTACTGGAGTTCTAAAAGTGTATTACATAGAACAATTCAAATAATAAAGTATTTTTACAAATCAGTAATAATCCAATATAAGTTTTTATTTTTATTATACATAATTTAAAGTATATAATAATGATTATTACTAGTAGTCCAGGAGGTTGAAATAGCCCATACGGGGCATCATGTATTGAAATGAAAAAAACTGGCACATATAATTAAAGTCTTTTCTATATATTGATAAAAAAAATGCATCAATTATGGATTCTTCTTCATTTCATAAGTTTTCTCTTAATACAATTTCCATCTTCAGTCCCTATTTTGAGACAGCTGTATACTGGTCGATTTGGGGAATCTTGGATATAGCGTGCAAAAAAGTATCTGACTTGCATCAAGCTAGAATTTTGTGTATGTGTTAAATCTTTTGGACCTTTTAAGATATAGTTGACTAAGTTCGTCTGCATAGCTTGGCAATAGGGCATTTGAAAAAAACAAACCAGCGGAGAGCGGCCATGTCCCGCCCTTTTTGGTGGAAAATGTGATTTTCATGATCCTTTGTACGAACTTAGTTAGTAGACCAAAACTCATTTTGATGGTAGTTTGTCACTTAATAGTTTAATAGGACCTCTTTGATTTAGAGTAATATTTAACTAACTAACATTTTAAGTGACAAACTACCATCAACTTGATTTTTAGTCTACTAACTAATTTCGTTCTCAGGATCATGAAAATCACATTGTCCACCAAAAAGGGTGGTACAATGCCGCTCTCCACTTTTTTTTTTTTTTTTTTTTTCAAATGCTCTATTGTCAAGCTATCTTCCACAGACGAACGAAGGCACCAAAAGATTTACATATACACAAAATTCTAGCTTGATGCAGGCACTTTTTTGTGCGATATCTCCTGGATTATAGAACCAATATTTAAACATTCTTTTTCTTATTGGGCTCTTGGGATCATTCTTATTGAAACTCATAACTCATTTACTTATAAAGAGACTCTTATAGTGGAAGTGACGTCCTTTTAGAGTCTCTTTATACCGTACATAGATTATCTGAAGAAGGCTGCTTTAGAATGGCCAAATTGGTCAATTGTTGATAATTATTTTGTGGGAAGACTTTGTTTTGGTTATTGAACTATACCTCTTCAATGATGAGGCACACACTGGAGAAAAACACAGGCGAGGATCGTAGTATAGTAGTAGTAGTTGTTCGTTTTAAAAAAAAAAAAAAAAAAAATACTCCACAATAATCTATACAAGGTACTTATAATTGATGATTTTATATAATTTTTTAATTGCTAATAAATACATTTTTGTGTTTGTATCAACAATTACGCTTGTTCCTCAATCCTACCTACCTACCTTCAATCGTTATGACTCACAATATGTGTCCCTTAAGTGTGCCTTTAAATATTTGAACGCAGTATTATAAACTAGGTGACCAATGCGTGAGGTGAAAATTTGTGAATTCAACATTAAGCATTGGTCGATTTAACTTCTTTTCACTTTTGAATTTTGATTTAAAATTCGATTTTGATCTTAAATTCGATGTAATGTGGTATAGAATTAAGAAACTGATGAATGACCCTCATGTGACGGTATTTTCTCTTAATATATTATAGTACCTACTTATAATAAACTGTGTAGGAATATTAAAGTCACCCTATTGATTTAACCGTTTTCATTATATGCTCATAAAAAAATAATAGTTCCATTAAGTATGGTTAATAAGAAGCCTGACTTTAATAAAAGAATCAATCTATGTCAATCATATGGAATCTATGTCACGAATTATAAACGTCAAATATAATGTTTTTATTAAAGCTAATGATAACCAATTTCTAGTACCAATTTCAATATTTCATTTGTTGCTCTTATTTATTGTTCCTGTAAGAAGCTGCAAATAAGAAAATTGATTGTCAATTTTGATTGGCAAGAAAGAAAAAAAAAATAGGATTTATGAGTCATGTACTTCGGATGAGGGAAACATAATTTATAGTAAAGAGCAAAAAATATCAAGTGAAACAAAGACATAAGATATGATGATCGAAGAAAAAAAATGAGTCTCAAGGGAGGAAAAAATATGGTGAAACGGAGATATTGAGTTGTAAAATACTGTCAATTATCGGACCAATTGATAGGAGTCAGGATCAATTTGCCGAGGCAGTTGACCCTTATCAAATAGGGTCACTGTCTCACCAATTTCTACTACCAACTCAAATAGTTTCGTTCCCAAGATATAAAAGAAACTTGGACTAAAAAAGTCAAAGGTCAAAAAGATGATATTGTTTGGAAAAAATATTTGTATATACAGTCGGCAAACAAGTTAAAGTGAATTAATTATTTCTTCCGTATACTAGGAATATCATTTTGTAGAAGCAAAAATGTAATAAGTTTTTACGGTAAAGAGGATTATGGTATTTTAGGTGGAAGTGTGTTTTTTTTAAGTGACAATTTTGTTTTTTTATTAGCAAATTTATATGAACTGATGCAATAATGCTGTGAAAACAAATTAAGTTAATATCTTTTTTTTTCTAGAACCTCATTCACAAATAATTGCGAATACTTTCCACGGATTACTATATATTTGCCATTGTCATCAATTTGAATTTTTGAGTATTATTTGTCATGTTCTAGAAAATAAAATTCTTAACAATGAAACCAAGAAGCAGCAATAGTAACATTATTAAATGACTAACTTCTTAACATGAGCATGAGCATCAAGGCAATTTGATCATATAAATCCATCCACCTTTGACAAATGAAGATGTCGCCGTGAATTGGGAACCTTGATCAAGCGAGTTTAATGACCCCATAGGAATCAATAAAAAGTCTCTTCATAAAAAATGGTTTCAGTGTCTGAAGATATTTTTTGGCTTCAGGATAAAAATAAAGAAATACCATGAGAAAATAATGAATGATAGCTAATTCCTTAAAAAGAAACTAATATATACTTAAATAATATTACAGTATAACTAATATTTTTATTTATGGACATCCCGTCACTATCTTTATATATATTTTGTAACGAGCCTGAAGGCATTAGAAAGTCCAACGAGAGCTACATTGGATTGCTAAAATGCTCTCACGTGCAAGTTCAAAGTCCGCGACCTTCAACTTGAGTACTTCATATCTCAGTTGTGAGCAGTTAGTGTTAAACTCGTGACCTTACCATTCTTTACCTCGACTTAAATTGAACCTTTAATCTTCAGCTCCCGTTATCTTCAATCATGCCTTCGTATTTTGTTATTTTTTTTAACCCATTATTCCCCGTTTTAATTTTGACCTATATATTTTTTACCCCGACTTCTTCGTTTAGATATAATACAGAGATTTTATATAGATATAATAACCTTGATTGCTTTCGTTTTTACCTCATAAAAAAAATATAATGATTTACCAAGCTCTTAAATAAAAGTAAGTAATTACAACATTTTTTCATGTCGATCAATAACTGTCAATTTATTAAAGGGCATCACGCATTTCACACATTGTGTTGCAGAAATATAAATTAAAATGTCTCCCCAATCTTATAATTGAATCTACCTATGTATTTAATATAATTAAATATGTCTCAATTCTCTTCTGGATTATTTACCCTTTACCCGTCGATGTGTCCCACAAAATAATCGATGTGATCTACTAAGAACTGTGGTGATAAGTTCATGAAACCTAGGTTTTCAATAGCACGCTCACCTAACTCAGTTATTAACCAAACTTTATTTATTTACTCTATTGATTAGAATTAATATTAGTTGGGGTTAAAACCATAGCTTCTCATAAAATTTCGCATCAATTACTATGATTATTTATTAAATAATTACACAAAATAAAAATTAAATTCTATTCTTTACTATGTCTAATCATCTTTTTATTCATGTCTTTTAACTGCTTACCTTTATGTTTTTCCTATTTCTTTCTTATTTTTTATTTTATTTTACCTTTATATTTACATATATCTAAACCTGTAAAAATAAAGGTGAACGATCTCTGAATAGTCAAATAATAAGTCAGATCTCCGATTCCTTTGTCAGATATCAGTCCTAACTGCAGAGCCGATAAAAAAAATAGAGTATTAAAAAAAATATCAATAGGATGGTTCCTTTCTAACTGTAAGGATGGGATCATCTGATTTTAACATATAATCAATCTCTTAGAATGGTTCCTCTAAAGTTATAGATTATCTACGATATATATTTTTTTATTTTTCTCTTTAAACGACCCGAAACACAATGTAAATATTAAAAAAGAATGAATCTATATGACTTATAGTTTCCATGTGGTTTATGATGATTATCTATAGGGTGCGGTTCAGTTGGGTTACATTCCATAGATAGTTCCTTTTTCTTTGCTACCTTAATGTTTAAGCTACCGCTATAAAAACTTTTGAACATCTCTCTTGGAAGATATAGATTAAAGGCTAAAGGTATTCAGTAAAGGGTTCCACAGATGAAACTATGCATAGATACAATACGTTATTACCTTGCTACACGGCTCTAAAGCATTTAATCTATTTCTCGTATCTTTGTCATGTTAAATTGAAAGCTTACCTGTTGTTAAGTTTATTGGGGAAGGTGAAAGGTTAACTTTTTTATAAGATTCAAATTAATGTTATGTTAAAGACTATTTATCATTTTTTTTTAAATCTACTTTTTTATCGGAGAAAAGAAAAGGACGACAAGAAAGTCTGTTGTCTTCATCTGACATCTGTAACAAATTAAACTTAAACGAAAACTGATTTAGGATAACGTACCCTCATTCGTTTTTCTTCTGTATTTTTGTTATGCATTTTTTCTCGCTAATCTTTTCTTTTCTCTTTCCCCTTAAATCTGCCTCCTTCTCGCTCTTAATCTGGCACTATCTCCTCTTCCTTGCTTACTCTTTTCTTTGTGTTGTCCTCCTACCTATTACTCATCTCTGAGCCACCCACAATGTACTCTTCATTTCCATCTCTCTTCCATTCCAGTGTATCCTTTGTCCTTTCTCCTCCTCTCCCTTTTACTTTACCCTGATATTTCTTGTCCTTCGTCCACCCCCTCTCCCTTTTTTTTCCTCCCTCTCTTTCTTCTCTGTTACTCTATTTTTCATACTTTCTCGTTCTCGCTGTGTCCTCCCTTTTTTGTGGCTCCAACCTCTCTTTCCACCCATGCTCAATTATGTATGCTCCTCGAAGTCATCTATATGTTGAAAAATATTCTTAATAAGTTCATTATTCCCTTGTCTTCTGCATCCAACCACATCCTACCATGCCTTTCTATTTATCATGGATATATTCCCTCAATGTTTATCTATCTTCACCTTCCTAAATTCTCTCTTTTAACCTTCCTTCCTCTTTACTATACTTAAAATAAGAAAAATGAGAGGGTAAAAGAAACTAATGTCTTATCTAACACTTTATAAAATAATAAATACACCGGTACAATTTATTTTATTTGACAGATGTATTGTGCAAGTTTCTTGTAGACAGTAAAATAATAAAATACTTAAAGTACGAGATATGTTTTATAGCTGTACTTTCCTTGTACGAGTCTTACTTCATCATGACTCAAATCCCAATGACTCACATTACTTACTGTTTATTTGATTTTCATCTTTTTCCCTTGTATATTTTTTTAAGTTCGGTAATACATAATTTCATTCTTCAAAAAAGAGTTTTAGGTGAAGTAATAATACCTAATAAGTTCTTAGGATTTTTTTACCGTCTTCTTTACTTGATCGTAAAAAGTCAAACATATTTGTTAGCAACACCATTATGGTATTCATATAGCACGCGGTTTGGTGTAAAAAAGTGTTACCTATATAAGTTACATAGGTATTGCGATGCATCTTAATAGCTCGTAGTATAAAAACCCGTGTATTAAATTTTTAATGAATAAAAAATATATTCGTATGCTTTTGGAAACAGATATAAACAATAATTAACTCTCGGGTTATTTTTTTATTTATTTTTTTCAACCTAATTTGGACTTTGAGCTATTAACTTTTTAGCCTTCGTATTTAAAAAAAAAAAATCATTTTTCTTGATGAGTTACTTGTAAATTCTCATTAGCTGTTTGAGAGTGATTAGTTTAAGAATAAACAATAACAATAAGTAACCATTCGTTGCAGGTTTTGTTTTTGTTTATAGATACTTATGTATAAACAGCAATAAAGTTTATTGATGCAGAATAAAGATAACTTTGCAAGTACAAGATCAACTAAAGCAGTCGACCTCTAAAAGCGATTCTTATATTTTTTAATTTTTTTCATTACTTTAAATTTTATTTATCTTGATTGTAATTAATATAATCAGAGGATTATTAGTGTTATATGAACACACGTATTGCCTAATTTTATAATGGCCAAGTTTTCGGCCTTAGTTGTAAATGTAATCCCGCTAAACGTATAGGGGTGTTATGGAAAACTTTATAATGCTGGGATGTTTGTAGTATTTCTTATATCCTCATCTAATTCTAATTATACTATAATATTAGGTAGCTGTAAGAAATAAGGCTTAAGATGTGCTCTATACCTTAAGTCAAGAGAATATAGATTCTAATATGACTTATTATTGTGTCTTATAATGAGCGTTGCAGATGATTTAGAAGATCTGGAAAGATTTGGAAATCGTTCCATTAAAATTATTTTTATTAAATATTGTCATTTTTCTTTGAAGAGGAAAGGGCCGATCATGTGTATTACAATATTTCAGTTGGTAATTAAGGCCTTAAACTAAAGGATTTCTTTCTACGTAACTTTGGTCGCGATTGCGTTCCTTATCTCTTTAATGTTCTCTTCGATTTTCCAAGAATGGGAACTTGAATTCTGATTGGGATAAGAAAAATGAATTCCGTGTTATTGTAAAGCGATGAATGATATTAAAAACAATACGAAATAATGGAAACTTGCACCGAAAAAGCCCTAAAGGTTGAACGCCCTCGTACGGACTTTGAACCTCAAGAAAAAAACACATCAAACTAGCCATTTGATCATTATGCATGGTATATTTGGTATCAAGGTAGCCCAAGTATAAACTATAAAACTTCTCTTCTTACCTGTTGGAAATAATACGACGATTTAAAAAAGATGAAGAAACAGTGTTGAGCTAGATGTGGGCGCACCCTAGTGGGATCGCTGATCACTCAACCCGCGGCTCTCCGACTGCCTCCGAGATGAGTGGATGTAATTGCCGTTTGGCCCACTCAATTTTTCACCACCTCTTCGTTCAATCAAAACACATTCCTGTCATGGGCGTACAAGACGTAACATGACTATCATTTCAGGACCTTTCTAGTTACTATTGTGCAAGAGAATGGGACTGTTAAATGTTGTCTTTGAAATTAATCAAGTGAGAGACAAGTCTGTTTTTAAGTGATTTTGATGTATCGAATATTATCGGGTGGGAACCATTGTTGTTTAAAAACGCTATAAGGTGCTACTTATGCTTAAATGTTTCAAATGGCGCTTTTAATTTTGCTATGAATGATATATTTATTTTCTCAGTTTTTTACGTTTCACTGAACATACTAACAAGTCGTTAAAGAAAGGATGCGATCATTAGTGTAGAACGAGTCTCACCTTTTGGAAAAACGAACCTATATCGATATAAGTATTTGGTCTTTGATCCCACGCTCCACGCTACTGTCTTAAACACACTGATCCCCTATTTCCCAATTTGTTTTCTTTAATAAAATCTTTTCCTTTAGATCAGTGGTTCCCAAACGGTGGTCCGCGGACCACAGCTGGTCCGTGAGAGCCTCGGGAGTGGTCCGCGAAAGGGTCCGGTAGATTATGTAAAAAAGTTGAACAACCAGAGAAGGCACAGGGGTCTATCGTCTATCTATACTCTATCAAGTCGGTTTGTTGAAAACAAAAGGTTATATTGGAACCCAATTTATTATTACATTACCTATTGAACTTCAAAATGATAGTAAATCATTCATTTGATTCTGGTGTAAACCTAGGATAGTTGTGGTGTAAAAAAGCCATATCTTACCCAAATATTCGGCAAGCAACTAGCGATATCTCATGTTGTTTTCTTTCGACAACGTTTTTGTGTGAGCTGGGATTCTCAACTTAATTGTTTATTAAAAACAAACAAAGGAACCACCTAAACACAAGCAGTGATTTGAGATTAGCCCTAAGCAGGAGTCTAACTCCATAGAAGCTTGTCAAACAAATTGGTGCACTAAAGTCATTCTTATACTAAAAAAAACTAAGTTGTATTTAATTAATAATTTGTAATGCATTGTACAGTACGCTCATTAATAGAAATAATTAGTAATGAAATGATTTCTAAAAATATGTTTTTTTACTTCTTCTTCCTTCCTTCCGTTTTAGGTTGAGAGGGGGGGGGTCCGTGCATGATTCAATTTCAGGCTGAGTGGTCCGCAGTCTTCAACGGGTTGGAAACCACTGCTTTAGATCATACTTTATATTTAAAAAAAAATTGGTCTATGTTTGTGGAATCTAGGCGTTTAGAACAAGGATGATTAACGATATAACTTAATAATAAACCATTAGTGTTCATTCAAGTTTTTCTCTCCTTGATATCTCCGACACCCAGTTTACTCCAATGAAAGATTTATTTCTTCTCTTTGAATATATCCATTTCAGGTAGTATTGCCAATTAATTTAGTTGGACCGTGCTGAAGAAATTAAAGATAGCATTGGTTGTTAAATTCTAACCCACTATTTACTAGCGAAATCAAATGCTACGATCTATTTTATTTGGGCATTCAGCATATGATGAGATTTTTTAAACGTTCTTTGTACAAGATTATATCCTTAATTAAGCATTTTGATCCAATGATATAGGCTTTGACGAGCACAGCACATATATTTTATGAATGTTAGACCTTTTATTGCCCCGTATAAACTTCGACTGTTATTTTAATCTATTTAGCAAACCGTAGCATATTAGTACTTATTAATTAACTTCGTAATTAATAATCGAAGAATAAAAAAATCAAAATGGAAAGTTAAATTATTTGTTGAAGAAGGAGGTGCCTCAATTGTACCCAAGAGAATTAATTGATTTATTTCTTTCTCCGTTTCGTCCATTAGCATAGAAACGTAATAAATTTATAATTGTTGTTTGAGATATTTTTCGATTGGGCTTAAAAAGGCCATCATGATATCGTTGCCATGCAATTAAGATTCGTTGCGATTGATCTCACAACGGGGGGGGGGGCTGTTAAGAGATTGAGTGGCCAAACTTGTCTCGGATTTCTGCCAACAGGTTCACTACGCGTGCCTTTGACCTTGGTTTGAATAATGTTTATGTAATTGGAAGCCGTGCCTCAAGCTCTAAGATTGTTTTTTTTTTTTTTTTTAGAATTTTTATTTATAAGTAGACGTCAATTGGTTCTCTCGTTTGGAATATTATTCCAACTGTCATTACGATAATGATCGCGGTTTAGTCTAGATGCATACTATGATCAAAAGAGAAAAATGATGCTGATGCTAAGTGGTTCTGCATCTTAAATTTCAAAGTGATGAAAAGAAGCAAACAAACTCCTATCATTACAATATTCTATTGAAAATAGGATCATGATTTAAAAAGCGTATTTGACCTAAATAATCATACGATGAAAATTGTTGAATGCTATTAAGGTGATAATTGAAAATAATACTAGGATAATATTCAAATTTAATCATACCATCTACTTAGGTTTGAATCTAAAAATTATTGTTGATTTGGTGAACTGTGGAATTCTCTTCTACTATAACAATCTTCGAATAGGCAGAGTTAATAAATATGACATATGACGTATATTTCTTCAATATACTAGTTGACATATAGGTCATATTATTATAATTTATATTGTTGATATGCTGCAGCAAAATTTTATAGATTTATTGTTTATAATTTTAAACATTATTATGTCGAGGTAAAATTAAAATTAATAACCAATTGACTATGAATATTAATAGTAAATTAGGTGTCTTGTGCGGAAAGTAGCATTTTGCATGAGAGTGTGGAGTTTGTACCAGAGCGACCGCGAGGGGTAGTAAAACCGCACCTGCAATGCAAAATACAGTTTTCGCACGAGTTGCATACAGTACTTATCTACGGTTATTAGATTTTAATAATAAGTACAGAAAAAAATATGTCAAAATCCAATAACTATGGATAGTTTTAAATAGACACTGTCTTTATAAATAGACACGGTTACTTTAATTAAACAAACACGCTAATCGTGCGATAAAGTGAAATATTCTGTATAGTTTCTTTTATTTCTGCACTAGTGCGGAAGAACTATGAAACGCGCGTGCGCAATGACTTAAAACAACTATGAAGAGAATCACTTTCTACACATCTAAACAGAGATAAAATATTTATATTTCGTATTTTCGTATCAATCGTAGAAGAAAGTATTATCATCTCTGAAAGGTAAGATAAGCAGCCAGATGCTATTACTGTTGTAAATTGTAAATACAAGTTTTACCCTTTACCTAAACCTGTTGACTGTCTATTCCTCTTAAGGTAATCTCAGCCCTACAGCTTACTCTTCTAACAATTTATGTCAAATAAAACTAAAGCGTTCAAAGCATTCAAATCCCCTTTGACCTATATCGTTTTATCTGCAGAATTCAATAGTGGAGTTATTCTAGTCTAAGGTGAAGTTAAAAAAATTTTCCCTCAACTATAGCTTAATTAATAGTAAACCGGTTTTCAACCGCAAGAAGTTATCATCAGCGGCTGCCGGATAAGGGAACAAAAATATCGGTTTACTTTTTTTCTCGACACCTTTACAGAATCTTACTAGTGTAAAAATATCTTGAAGTGTTCCAGTTTATTATACCTCTCGTTGTTCTGATTCATGTCGATTTTCTGGCGTAAACCTGTCAGAACTAATCATGTCACACTGAATATTCAATTTGGAAAATATCCAGAGACGTCCGATAAAGTCCTCTAAATTGACATTTTTCCTGCGAATGAATCAAAAAACGAAGTTCCAAATTTATTTTTGTTGTTTAATTCAATAGGCAATTATAACTATAATGAATAAGATGGTAATAAACTAATCATGGTTACTTTTGAGTTTTATTCACTGCTAGTCTGTACCATTCTAATGCTTTTTATTTCATTGTTCATTAAACAAGTATAAAATGAAGTCTTATAATCAGAATTTTTTTGTCGCACCTAATTCGTACATCTTTTGTTTAAACTCAATTGTAATGAGCAAAGAAATTATAATTTTTATGGCTGGAACAAATCAATCGTTGATTGTTTTCATTCTTAGAATCAAATATGATCTCGATCCAATCATTCATTTTTGTTGTTCTAAATTAAAGTGGATTTTTTTGTGAATTGATATTGGAGTCAATTTATTTGCACATTGCCCCTTATTTACAATTAGATCTTTTTCGAAAATTCAATGAAGAGTTTCTTAATATAAAATATGATTTTTTTTTTTTTTTGTTTCCTTTATATCAAGTTTCTTTCCTATGCTATAAAGTGTAAAACTTTGTATGAAATGTTTTTCTAAAGAACAAGTTCTTTAAAAGGATGATTAATGTAAGCGATGAATCTTCATGTAGGTGGATAGTCAAGAAAAGTAGAATACTTCATCTTCTGGTTGAAAAACGGGCCGAAGCAACAGGTGGAGCATTGGACGATTCCGTCGACATTCACTTGTTTCTTTTCTGAAACGAAGGCGAGAGTTTCTTAGACACAGTGTTGGGGAGAAGCCCTGTGGGCAGATTTAAACTTGGATTCTTAGGATAGCCACGTGCCTCGCTCACCCCCTCTTAAATCCCTACCTCGAAGAGTAAACACCTTATAACAATGTATTCTTTACCAAGCTTATCCTTATCCATTGTCAAGGTATATTTTTCTTCTTTGAGTAATGGAGATCTTAAACTAACAACACCATTATTGGTATTATTACCATTATATGTATCATTACCAATTTGCTACAGTTAATCACTGTAAGCATTTTTTACTATCTTTGTCCTTCCTATTTTAGTTCAATTTTATTCACCGCTTTTGTCATCCATTATATCTTGAACATTCTTTTTCACTTGTATATTATGGTTTTCGCTTCCCAGCTTACCGAAGGTAGCACAAGCTATGTACTCGTTCCGAAGAACGAAAATTTATGAAATTTAGATGGTTTGCCAAAAGTAGGCCGCAGGTAGCCCCAGATTAATTTCATCTGCGCTCTTTAAATGTTGCTTTAATTAATGTAAAATTTTCAAAACAATTTTAACACGGTTATTATTGTCTCAAAATTCTCACTTTTGTGGAAATTATAATATATCAGATTACTGTTGGATTATGGGTTAGCGGATTACTTGTATACATTCTATTAATATCCATCGTTTTGGTTAACATTTTAAATGAAACGATATTTCTAAATACTACTTACTAAATATGACTATCTATTATTTTCTTTGAAGCCAAATGTTTTTTTGTTTTTTTTGGAATTTTTTACCAACCATAATTCATTTTTACTGTAAAATGCGCAAGACACGTTTAATTACGGATAATGCTTTATTTCTTTCAAATTTAGTAAAGGTCTTTAAAGTTTAATTGTTTTAACTATATTTACTCTTGAGTTCTTGTTTCTTCGGCATAAATGGCATTAGTTTAATCTTCTAAAGAAAATTTTGAAAGTTGGCCTTTCTTTATTTATTATCTTAATACAGAGTTTTACCCAACACGAACAGTCTTCGTTTAGCTTTTGATGTCAAACAATTACGTCGTTAAAGTTTACCTTTACTCTTCTGTTTCATCTAAAGTTTCACAAGTGTTCTTGTTCTATAGCCGCTTAATTTTAAAAGTTAGAACATGAGAAAACTTCCATCGTCTCTAGGCATTTAAAACCAAGATTATTTGGAATATGGTCTATGTCCTTTACTTTTACCTATAATTCTCTAAGATGGCTTCACCTGTGGGTTTGTACAAAATTGATCCATTCTCTTCTTGATTCCTAATCCTCACAGCCACCAAATCCTTTGGTCTAATATTTATCATACTAAATTTAAAGTGTTCAATGTTTTTTAAAATGAAAATGTGTCGTACCTCCTTTGTATTTATACTCTAATCCAAACCAAATTTTCATAAATCCAAATTTATTCAATTAAAATTAAATTTATCAGTTTGTTGTTTATTAAGCTAAACATTATTTTCTATAACTTTATAAATATATCATACTGCCTTCATATTTCAATACATTTTATAAAGTCGGGTAAGATTACTGAAATTGGTCATCTTAGTAGTTAATTTTTTTCGTTTACTGATGTGGACGACTTAAATTGGACTAAAGATCTGCATCGAAATAAGCTAATAAGTATTAATGATAAATAATAAATTTTCTCAACTAATCAGCTTTTCATATTATGCTATATTGTATTAAAATTTTACAATAATTGACACAATAAAGAAGTCGAAACTTATAAACTGTAATAAATTGATAAACTAAAGTCACTGCTTCATTAAAGTGATGGCCGCAATCGCATTGCTATTTATTTTACAATTAAAATTGTATCACGATGTTATATGATCGGTTTATGCCATTTTTTATTCTAGTTATGTTATTATTATTATTATTATTATTAGTAGGTATGGGGACACTTTAAACCAACCCCACTCCTGACCCCCTACGTCATACCCCCACTCCTCGAGGCCACGCCCACCCCCCACTCCTCCCC
>KZ651241.1:338997-357215 GCA_001010745.2 Gerris buenoi
TATATATATATATATTACTGTGTATATTATGTTGTCTCTTTATTATGATTAGGCCAAGCAAGTTGAAGCCTCTTGGATTTTTCCCTCTTTTTTCGTTTTTTTTTAGAATATTTTTAATCTTTTAAAGACCTCTTTTTTTTCTTTTTAGTCCCATTTATTCTTTAAAGTAATCTTGACGATAACCTGTCTTCATTTTTTTCTAGTAAAAGAAACCTGTTTTTTTAATACCTTTTCACTACCTTCCCCTATTACACAGACTACGTCTACTCACTACCTTCCATACTTTAAGGTAAAAAAGGGAGGAAAAAAAAATAATAACTCCCTTTCATATAAGAAAAACGTGTCTCCGATTATGAAAAGAAAAAGATATAAAGAGTTCATTAAAAAATAAAGTCTGTTAAGGCAAAAGATCAATCATAATTTTATTAAAATACTTAAAGAATTTAATTAAGACTTAATTTCTATAAAAAGGGGTATTTCAAAATAATTTTAATTTCAAAAACTTTTGTATAAAAAGTAATAATACTTTTAATAAGAAAATAAAGTTAATAAATAATTTTATATGACCTCAAGGTGTTCATAATTTATTACTCTTATAATTTAACAAATAATTGGTACTTCGTTTCAAATTAAGTTCTTTTGAACCTTTGTAGGGCTCTACAGAATTTATAAATAGGAAGTCAAATTCTTCTTTTTTACTATGTTTTTATTAGCTTGCTTTCTTGATTGTTTGTTTGTTTGTCCAGTACAAATCTTGCAATAGATTTTTAACTAACTTCCCGAGTAGCTAGACATTTGAAACTTTTAGAATAGCTCAGAACACGATGACAATGCATTATTTTAATACTGTTAGCCATCTTTCAGCAGAATTTAATTCGTTTTCAGCAAATTTTGCTGTAAGGAAAGTTAGTTCGGAAATATTATTAATTAGTTCCAATATTTACAATCTTCATTTTGACTGGTTTAAAATTTATGATTTATGACAGAAAATTTAAAAACGCAGTACATAATATACAAAAAATTATTTTTATCGTGCAATTTTTGTTTGTCAATATGTGTCATTTTATCATGAATATAAATAGAATGCAATAAATATACACATGATAGGGGGTCTCCGGTAGCTGCTATCGTGTTTGCTTATCACGCAGCAGGGCCGATTTAACTATAGGGGCACGATGGGCACGAGCCCAGGGGCGCAAGAGGTTTGGGGCGCATCTCAAAAGGTAAGGCCCCCCCCCCCCACGGCTATACTTTGCAAGGGCAAAAAATATAAATGGGAATATGTTCAATGTAAACCAAATATCACTTATAATATAACCTTTGCATATATCTACCTAACTCTCCCAGTAACCAACTGCTCGGCGAAGAGGAGCTTTTCAGCTCAACAGAATAAAATCAGTGAATAGGTCTATAATGCCTAATGCCAAGAAGAACAGTTTACTGCTATTATTCACGCAAAGCGACAACGATAGAAATTAACTACACCGATTTAATCGGCGATTTATCGTAAAAATTGTTTACGATTAACCTTCGTTTTAGACCAAATAAGTTTTTATAGAGAGTAACTTTTTTTGAAAAACGAAATTTTTTGGAGGCAACCCATACTGAGGACAGTAGTGAGGGGGTAAATCTGACATATTTTTTACTTTCTCATCTATAAAGATAAAATATTGTGATCGATTTTGATGGATTTATACGTTTGAGGTCCCCTGAGTCCAAAAAGTGGTATTTAAAAAATATCTGTCTGGCTGCCGTGTGTCTGTTGTCAGTGCACAGTGCAAGCGCGTGGAGGCTAAACTATTGGACCGATTATGAGAAAATTCGGCATACACGTTCAGAAAAATCATCCTCCGAGGCGAAATCAAGAAATTAATTTTAGCTCAAATTTGAGCTAAAATAGACACCCCAAGCGGTCTGATTTTTTTTTCGAAAACGGTTCCGACAATTTTGATTAAAAGATTTTAAAATGTAGTCCATTTAAATAAGAATATAACCGTTATAAGCCGTTTTCCCGGGAAAAATCAAGTTTCTGAGGAAGTAGCGTTAAATACGAAAGAACAAGCGTTAAATACAGAGAGAGAGGCCGAGTTCAATTTCTCGCCGAGGTGAAGATATTTTTATGATTATTTTGATAACATTTTTATGAACTTCTGTATGAGAAAGTTGGTCTGAGTTGTCTTTTTGTAACTTTTTTACTGGTCTTATAATACTTTGCTTTGTAAGTTTCATCGCATACTTCCGTTACCGATACCCCAATTTTGAACCACTTCCCGTTATTGAATCTTCCCAAATTTGGCACATAAAAGCAACTAAGGTGAAGAATACAAAGAAGTTTACATGTTACAAAATTTTTAATATGATAATTATTTATTTCAAAACAAGCGGACATTATCATAAAGTTAACTTTTTCTCGAAATGTGAAATGTTTTTGCCTTTTACACCTATAGGTAACTCGAACTGGGGACAAACTGTATATTATTAATTATTTTGTCAATTTATATTAGTACTTCAAAAATTATCTTTTTACTCCAAATGTTAAGTATTACACTTAATTGTTTTTGTACGAGTGCAATATTTACTATAAAAGATTTAATATTTAACAATATTATTTTATATTATAAGTATACAAGTATGGGGGGGGGGCGCACATGACAGGGTGCCCAGNGGGGAGGCGCATCGTGACGGGGTGCCCAGGGCGCAGTGAACGTCTAAAACGGGCCTGTCACGCAGGAGATTCCGGATTCGATTTCCGACCCCGGCAATGGGTCCCACGCTCGGTGTCCTCTTATCATCGCCATTTAAATAGCTGCCTTTGTAAAGTGGTGACTTACTGCTTGCTGATATCAATTGTAAGGTTTATCCAGCTGATGGCGTGACACAACATGTCATTATATACATATTTGTGTATACATCGTTACATATATGCATATAATATACAAGTCTGTCTCTCCTGGTCGCGTAGGCGTAGGCCTTAGAGCTACATTATATGCCAGGCAATTCTATAAAAGATGGTATACTTTTAATATAGCAAGTTACTTTTAAATAGTTGCTGGCAATTGATCAGGATTACCAGGTTGTGCATGTGCAATGTGCATACAACTTACGTTTACATTATTGAATATTATACGTAATAAAATAAATTACTTCCGAGCACCATGGTAACGAACCTCTAAGCAAAATGTATTCTTTCTTTAAATTGCTGGTCAAAAGATACTATGCGATGGATGAGTGAGTTAGTGGTATTTGGCTTTTATATAATCTATATTTATAAAAATGAATATTTGTCTGTCTATCTGTCTGTCTCTTATGCCTGCCTAAATCGGGCATCCGATTGCGATGAAACTTTGGGAAATGGTTGGACGCATGCCCGGGAAGGTTTCTAAGTTGGTAAAACTATGCTCTGACAGATAGGAACACGAGCTACGCCGGGTACTTCAGCTAGTAGATTTATAAAGACGTACACGCTAATATATTTTTAGCAATAAATCATCACAATCATGCATAGGTAAACGCAAAGAGACAATATTATTTTCTTAATTAACTCTTGAAATAATGAAATAAGTTAAATTAAATTTTCGTTTGAGAGTGTGTATATTATGTTCATTAATTGTTTTATTCGAGCTTTGACAGGGAACATACATTATGTAAAAAATACCTTACAACGAAATATGTGTCTTAAAGTTAATCATAATTGTATAAAGATAATAATATAAAATTAGGTAAAAAAAAATATCTATTTGTTTAAGTGAACTGTCTCAATTTAACATTTAAATATAAATTTGATTTAATATTGTTTAAAAAATTGGGAAATTTTAAAAAAGTAAGATATTTTTATACCCTCGTAGCTCTCTACATTTATTTTAAGTTGCATATCATTTGTTGTCTACGCTGAATATATTCTGAAGGTATAACTATATATATTATTTAAAGCCTAGAATCAAGATACTAGTACTTTTTTTCTATTTTTTCTAATGCAGTATCTCACTAAGATCTGTGTTTATATTTACGTGTTTATTTTCTACAGTTGTCATGTAAACTTTAAACGAATAATATTATACAAAATAAGATGTTTACTAAAGACTGTCATACAAGTCAATATTAACATAAAAAACAACAAACAAATATATATATATATATGTATCTCCCAGTAACCAACTGCTCGGCGAAGAGGAGCTTTTCAGCTCAACAGAATAAAATCAGTGAATAGGTCTATAATGCCTAATGCCAAGAAGAACAGTTTACTGCTATTATTCACGCAAAGCGACAACGATAGAAATTAACTACACCGATTTAATCGGCGATTTATCGTAAAAATTGTTTACGATTAACCTTCGTTTTAGACCAAATAAGTTTTTATAGAGAGTAACTTTTTTTGAAAAACGAAATTTTTTGGAGGCAACCCATACTGAGGACAGTAGTGAGGGGGTAAATCTGACATATTTTTTACTTTCTCATCTATAAAGATAAAATATTGTGATCGATTTTGATGGATTTATACGTTTGAGGTCCCCTGAGTCCAAAAAGTGGTATTTAAAAAATATCTGTCTGGCTGCCGTGTGTCTGTTGTCAGTGCACAGTGCAAGCGCGTGGAGGCTAAACTATTGGACCGATTATGAGAAAATTCGGCATACACGTTCAGAANTATAATAATTTTTTTATTGTTCTTAATTATAAAAATTCATATGGTAATGAATTGGAATTAGTGATAAAGCAAATTCTAAAATTCAAGAATTTGACGGATTTCTACACGTTTTAGAGTTTCCATTCTAATTTTTTTTTTTTAATAAAAGTCTGCCTAGCGTTTGTGTATAAGTTAAGTATAAGTGTATAATGTATAAGTTGTGTATAAGTTTGTGTATAAGCTTAATACTGAATTGAGTTCAATTAAATTTGGTGTACATATTCAGAGTGATATTTTGAAACTCTGAAAGTTATAAAGTAAGAAAATATTTTTCTAGAGGTAATGTAGAAAGACATTTTAGTGTCTTAATGACTTCTGAAGGATTTTAAAAAAAGTGTAAAAGTCTGGAACATATTGTAGAGAAAGGTATTTATGTGTAAATCAACTCCACAAGTTAAAATAAGTTCTCGCATTTATACATAATTATTTAGCAATAATTTCGCCTGATGATAACTTTTATGAAAGAAAATAAAGTCAGTATTTTATATAAAAGAAGGAAGTATCTAGTTTGCAAACAAATGTTTAGGTTATTGAGTTCGTTGTTTTGGTTTGAGTTCAGATCTGTCATTCTGTCAGACGATATTTATACATTGACTTTATCCCTTGTTCATATCTTGAGTACGTCTGGCTACATCTTCCTCCTAGTCTTGTATTATCTTGCAGGTTTTCGTCCATTACTACCTTGCCTGCTTTGCCAACCATCATATCATCTCTAGGTATCTCTTTGCCGAATATATGAATAAATGATTACATAACATCCCCCCCCCCCTGAAGGGGTCTATGGCCCAAACAAATACATTCGCCTGAACTCTATATCATAGTCGAAATAAAGAAGAGGATATAATATTGTTATATATATATATATAGAGGCTTCTCGTTAATGTATGTATTTTCCCATTCCCTTTATTTTATTTATTTATTTTTTTTTTTATTTGTTGATAATTTACATTTATCTATCGTATGCTTTTTTTAAGAAAGATCTGAAAATTTAAATATTTACTTAATCTCCTTCCTACTTATGTCTTTTTTTCTGATTTATGTCAGTAAATCGAGTGTGGAGCATTATTATTAATAAATATACTCTTTATATCTCTGCTGTTCAAGGTACTGCTTAAAATCTAGCCTAAATTTTTATTGTTCTCTTTTCTGTGCCAGTTGTATGAATATTCAGTGGTCAGTGGTGTAAGTGTTTTATGTACTACGTTAGTACGGGGTTCTTTAACAGATTATTAACAGGGCAGAAAAACAATAATCTAGCATACACTTCTACATTGATGGCATAAATCAATAGCTTTAAATATACAACATATTATATCTCACCATTCCCAGTGATAGAACCCAGATTGTTTTTAGAGTTTGGACGTAGCCTCAATCTGGGACCCAAAAAATCTTGCTATTTCTATTACAACTAATTTTATTCACTAATTATTTTATCTCTTCTGCCTTGTACTGTATACCCAATGTATTCTTCGTTGTATGACTTTTTTAAATTAATGAATAATTATGATAGCATTAGCTAATAACAATGTTAAAATAACCTAATATTATGCTAAATAATCTCTTTAGTTTGTGTGGCAAAAAGATAATGGATGTCCCACCTGTAAAATATGAACTAAAAAGTTAGAAGAAAGTTATTTAAACTGCTCCTTTTTTTTTGCTTCCTTTTTATTCATTGTTGTGTGTGGAATTATAAGGGCGAAGTACTTAAGTTTTAAATCTGTCCTCTGCATCTTCCCTATTAAAGACTTTTAATGCTAATCAGATATTTAACTATTACCAAAGGCTCCTTTATTATTGTTTGTAAGTGTTCCTCGCCTACGTAATATAAAAGTTATTTTGATTTAATAATACTTAACTCCTTAATAACCGTGATTATTCTCATTATAGGTACTTATAAAACTATATCTAAAGTGATTCCTCTGTTATTACATGCTCACGTGTTGGAAAAAATTACTTTTATTAACATCACTTATATTATGTGTGAAGGGTTGTAGTATGTGCCTTGTGAATCGTGACCCTAACATTATCCCTCTGGATTTTACAGCTTCTTGCCTTGTGCCCTCAGGCTGTACCTTATGGTTTTATGCTATGTTTTAAGCTCTTTTTACAGTTTATGCCTTAGGGATTTTGTTTTTAATATCTGTTGTTGCTGAAAAGGTTTAAGTATTTTGCGTAGTTAAAGAATCCTCAGAAGTTCAGTAATATTATATTAGTAACACTACACGACTAAAAAAATAAAAAGGGGAAATATTTGTACTGTTGACTCTCTTGCTTGACCTTTCAATGGAAATGCTGTCTTGTATTTGTTATCTTATCTTATATTTTTCACAATTATCTTGAGGAAAGTTGGGGTCTCTGTTTTGTTTTTAAAGATAATAAAAATAAATGGTTTTTTTAACATGCGTTTCCTCTGCATCTTCATTCTTTATCACCTTGTTTTGCTGATGGTTTTGAGCCTTATTTTAACTTCCAAAAATTAAAATTAAAAAAATGTTGAATTAATATTATTGTTGCTGAATATCGGTGATTCACTGTTATATAAGATAATTTATAAGAGGAATGCACTTTTCTGTCGAATATCATCACTTTATATCATTACTGTATTTGAAAATGTTGAACTTACTTACGTTCAATGATATATGACGTATTTTTGTGAATGAAACTTTAACAATTTAATTAATTAATAGTCACTATTATTTATTGTCGTAGGAGCACTTGTAACTACCCTTCTTCAACCATTCCTAATCTTTTTTTATACCCTTATTCAGAAGCGCTCAAGAAGATTACCATTGGTATAAATTATACTTTTTTAGCTACTTACTCGTTGAGTTAAAAAAAAGGTAATTCTTTCATAATTTATGTTTGATATTAATAATAGTCTTCGCCAAACAATTGAATATAAAGATTTGGAAAAGATTTTAAAAAAAACAAGAGACTTCTATAAGACTTTAAAATTTCTCACACCATTTACAACTCGTAAAAAGGAAGAAATCGCCCACCGGCCATCTGCGCAATAGAGAATTTTCATGATTAAAGATTACCTCTACTTCTAAAACAACAAGAAAGGAAGCTCGAAAGCCATAAATTTATGGAATAAGATCCATAAATATCCCTATTTAATGGCGGTGGAATCTTCTCCTGCAGTGGTTGTTTTACAAGGTGCCTCGGTGAGCTAGGTAGAATCTATGACAGATTTTATAGTCTCTCATGCCTGTGCCAAGTGGTTTGTGTATTATTTTATGGCCTCGACGCTTTTTCTCTTCGGATACTTTCATTCTTTTTTTATCTAATAGATGACCTTAGTGCTTTTACTATCAGTTCCATTGACAAAAATCACATTTTTAACAGCTAAAAATCAGTTCCGACTTATAATGTTTTAATTATTACGTTTTTGAGTCGATTTGTTCGTCCATTCAGAATTAGACATTTGTATTTTCTGAAATTAAGTGTTTTAGGGTTTTTTTAGTACACGTTCTTTGAAAAACTTGAAATTATCAATAATATAATATTAAATTTTCTATAAACGAAGATTTATCTTAATATACTTTTTAATAATTTATAAATAAAAATTATTAATTTAATTATAAATTTATGATCTTGCCTTTAATAAAAGCAATCCACGTGTTTAAAACTGACACGTGTCTATTGTTTATAGATATGTATTATCTAGTTTAATTGTGTAACATCTTAAGATCCTATTGTGTTGAAACGGACAGGTGTAAGGGTTGGGAAGACCAAGGTGCCTCTGTTTCTTGCTGTAAAACCTAAGAGATACCATTGTCTTTAAATTAGATGTGTAACAAGATTAAAATACCTTTTAACATAATTATCTTCTACCAATTTATTCTTTTAATTTGAAGTGGGAACAGCATGCGGCTTAAAAGTAATTTTTATTTTTAATATGATATAAGCTCTATCTATTCGTGTTCATTACCTATATTCGTACGTTATTAGTTAGAAATCCAATTTAGGTTTGTAGGATTTTAATTAAATATACTATTCAATTATCATTCATTTTCTACAAGTTTTCATTATTTTATTATTATTTCAATTTCCTCTCATTTGTATTGTATATATTGTACATGTACAATGTACATATCTATACCATCAATATAATTTATTTCTATATTTTTCCCTCAATTTTTGCTCCTTCATTTCCTCTTTTAATTTTAAAATTTATTGCTTCCGAGCTTACCGAAGGTAACGGAATCTATGTGATCTTTCTGAAGAACGAAAAAAATTTAGGTCTCCGATTTAAAAAAAAAAAAAAAAAAAAAAAAAAATCTAAGACAGAAATCCGTTTCAGACATCAGGGATCATTTTTGGATCCGTGTCTGTCTGTCGGTCAGACGCTCTAGTTTTGCGAACCATCATTTCTTAAAAACTATACGTCTTAAATTTGGATGGTTGGTCATGATTAGCCCATTATTGGTCCCATATAAGTTCCAATCTCCTGCGCTCATTTTTTTTCTCTTCTACATTCACACAAACATAACATTTATTTACACCTATATCTTCTTATGTATACTTATCTGATTTATATGAAACTTTTATAGTTTATCAAAAGTAACTCGCAGGTATTCCCAGATTAATCTGAACCGTCTGCGCTCTCTTGCTAAATTGATGCTTTTATTTCATGTAAAAAATCGGGGAAACATTAGGGATTAATAAACGAGGAAAACAAACAAATTAGATAATAATGGCTTGTAAAAGCATAAAATCGATAAAGTATGTAGGATGCGAGGAAGCTATGTGCCACACCAATTAGAAGTCTATTTTGTTTAAATTCTACTCTTGCGCTTTCATGTAATTTGATTTTTAAGCTACTACTTTCTTTATAACATGTATTGATTGGTAGTTCGGTTCCTATTGTATTATAATCTTAAATTTATAACTGGACAAATCTCTGAAGAAAAAATCTCGCCAAAACCGAAACAAAACTGAGCCATTGATATGCCCCCGTATAAGAGACGGCGAGAGAAGAAAAAAGAGAGAGCCTAAGATCAAGGGGGGGGGGAGGCTATGTTAAGGTTTTTGGTCTTCCTTTCGAGCGTCATGGGTCCCTGGTTTTTACAATAATAAAATGTTTTTACGAAATTATTCGTATATTTTTTATTAGATGTTTAACAACTTTTTCTTAAATTAATATCGCAGGTTAGTAATATCCCAGAGATAAAACTTGCCCTTTCTAGCTTCTCGCTTCCTACTTGTCTGTGATGTAACAATAAAAAGTTAATTAAAGCCAATTAATTATAAATCCATGACACTGTCAGAAAAATAAAGTTTTTAATTTTACACTTTTTATAAATCAAACATCTCACTCATAACATTATATTGGTCTAGAAAAAAAATTTGATTTATGTTTTATTTTATATTTCTAGCATCTGACTGATTTTTTTTATAAATAATATTGATTATTTGCTATGTTCATGTGTAGGATTTGAGACCGACCTTTTCGAACAAAATAGATCTAACACTATTTAAATTAAAGATAGAATAAAAACTAAATATATTTATATATACATATTTTTTGCTCGTGCCGCCACATCCTTATAGATTTATTTATGAGTTGTTCTTTTATTGTATTTATATATTTCTATTTCTTCATCCATATTTAATTAATTCAATTTTACCCCACTGTATGTCATAATTTATCAGACTCTATGTTAAATTTATTAGATATAAATTATATTTTCATTCAATTAATTATTAAATTACTTCATAAATATATTTATCCCGTGTCCTATTTGAATGTTAATATTTAGCAACTGGATAAGTTTTAAATCTAATCTGATATTTTAAAAGTAAAAATTGAGATTTTAAAAGCGGTCATGATTTTAGGTTTTTTATGTCTATTAGGGAATTTCGTGCGATTATTTAATTACACATTTTTATTGTTAATTATATAGAATTTTGTTCATTTTCAGTTTTTTTTTTTTGTTTTTTTTTTGTTAGGTAGATAGATTTTAGTTTACACAAATATTTTATTCTCAAACATATACCTACCTGTTTTTCCAAATATTTAGCCCTCTCAGAGTTACAAAACATATTTATAGAAGACAAAAGCGAAACTGGATAAGCCACTTCGCATTTACATTATTTGCCCGGAAATACATTTTTATTTTCTTATTTGTTCTATTTAAAAGCAAGATACTATAATATAGATAACTGCAAATAACAAAGGAAAGTACACTTCGGGAAAAATAAAGTACTAATTAAGATAAACAGGCGGCAGTTTTGATCTTCGTTCCAAGTTTTTTTACTGCTTACGTACAATCTAAACAGATACGTAAAATATTAAAATAACAGATTAAATAAGAGATCACATAATTAGTATATATTTTAGTACCTTTTAATCATCAAATTAGACTCACTTCATTCGAAAACAAAAATTCAACTTTACACCCTGTAATTTAATAAAAAAAAGAAACTAATTGAAAATAAAAAACACAAAACAATCCCGTTCCATAGTACTTAATAATTCTACCATATTAAATCCCACGGGAACTTTGAAAAGCTTTAAAACATTTCTTTAAATCATTCATCGCTTACACGACTAAAAAAATAAAAAATCTGTGAAACTTCACCAAATTTTGTTCCCATAGTTGTAACTGTTTATTTTTAATCTCTTCTTTTTATAATTGTTTATTAAAATTTCTAAAAATAATACATATACTAATCCAGAATCAATACTTTCAACGAAATGATTTTTAATACACCATGACTAATTATTTATTTTATTTTTGGAAATTGCCGAGCCTAGATTCATTTTTAAATACCTTCAGGAAACCTAGACATCCATTAGCTCATAAGTTTTATATAATATCAAATATCAAAGTTCGTTTCGTTTGCTTTTATAGTTGTAGTCACAATGAAGTTCTAGGCCGTACCAAAAGCATATTTTTAGGGGTGTCCATTTAAGTTGACACTGTGAACTTGAAGGTTTAGTATGAATAAGAACTTCATTAGTTCTAGTTCATATACCTATTCTAGATTCTACGCCATCTCTCTAATTTCAACATTCGTTTCGATACCTGGACACATAAAAGCGTCTTTCTCACAAAACCCCAAATCGCTTTGAAATTATAATCACGCACATATACACCCGTTTTTTTTTTTATCTATAATTATGTATAAAAGGTTGGACTATATAATTGAATTGGGAATAATAACCGTGAATTTAACATTTAGCCCCGTCCTTTTTCGTTTATACTATTTTGATTTCGATTTGATTGTTCACTTCTGTTATTTTTACTTTTTTTTCCCCTGTCCAGTGATGGTGTAAAGTGCTATAGTAAAAAAAAAAAAAAATAATAAAATCCTTTCGATTTTGAATAATTTTAGGTTTTTTTTCTCTCTGTTATTAACTGGGTCATTTAAGTTTGTTTCGAATTAAATGGTCTTAGAGTGAACAGAAGCTCTTATTTTCTTATTATTTTAAATTTATTCTTGAGTGGTTATTTTGGCCTGAGATTGAACATCCTACACACGATTTCTTTTGTAAAATGTTGAATAATTTTATATATATATACATTATATATATATAATGAATAAATATATTACTATATAAATTTGAATAAAGAATATTTTCGTACAATCAATAATATGCTTAAACGAATTTGCCNAAGTATTTATATTTTCCTCTTGTCAGAATTAATTTACTATGAAAAAGTTTTAAAATAATTTGTAATTTAATGAAATTTTAACCTGTGAATATCTATGTAGTGTCTAAAATAAATTGTGTGTTTGAATGCCTTTTCGAGATCTCCAGAAGCCTTCCTCTTAACTTAGAATGTTGAAACTTGGCACACAAGTAAAGTTTAAGGCATGGGAAAGAACGTAACGACGGAGCCGGATTTTTTTATTATTTTATAAAAGAATGTGACATTATTTAAAGAGTTAATATAGCCGAGGTTAAACTTAAATTGAATAATAAAAATAAATAAAACTAATAAATAGGATATGTAACAAAAAAATAAATAATGTGTTTGGAAAAGTAATATTGACATGTTTAAATTATATACAATACAAAATATAATTTTTTTTTTCTTTTAATAGTTTTACCACCATTACAAGACGGTGGTTATTATACGATACGGCCTCTTAACTCGCCTACTCGATGAGATCATCAGTGTTAAATCATTGGCGTAACTATGGGCCCGCATGCGCCTGTGGGTGGGCCCCCGGCGCCAAGGGGGGCCCCCAAATCCAATTTACCAATTTTGATAGGGGCCCTCTTTAAGGCATAACAAAATCTCACTACCTGGGCCATACTTCTATACCATTGTCAGAGGGACCCATTCAGTTCTTAATGCCGCCAGTTTTTTTTTTTTTTTTTTTCTCTCATCTTTTTTGGCGGGGGCCCTTTGCCCTAGCTACGCCACTGTGTTTAACATGCCTCACCTCACTGGGATTCGAAATTATAGCCGGGATTTAGACCTTTGTTTGAAAGTCATAAATTAGTAATTAACTTAAAACAAAGTGTCGTATATTTGACAAATAACTGTAAATTTTGGTGTTTCAAATAAAATAAATAAACAAGAGTTAATTAAATTAAATAAAATAAAAAGGTGAATAAATAAAAAAGTGTGCATACATAATATAAAGTTCATACATATAAACTAGTTATAAGATATCCTGCTAATTGTGGAAGAAATTTAGTTACGATAATAAAAAAAAGTCTCATGAAGAGATGAAATCTCTTCGATCTGAAGAAGAGATGAAGTTTCTGACATGAAGTCCAATTCATGTCCATGTCAGAGATCGAAGTGAGACTGATTTGGGTCGGAATTTAAATCAGAGTCCTAATCTGTGAAGATGCATCCCCTCTCTAGTTAAGCTTCCTCTCCCCGGCTCTGCGTTGACTCCTTATGATTTCCAATTTCTCTAATGAATCCCCACCATACCTTACTGCGCAAAATGGAGGAAGCCAATCTTGTGTTGAGTGTCTTTGTTATCGCATTCGGTAAGGTGCTGATACTATAGTTGAAGGTGTTCCTTCGCCAGAGTCAAACTCACGTCCCGTTTGCCATCGTACTTCGCGTCGAGGTTGCCGCACGTTATAATGTATTCACCGCTTCTATTTTCATTCCAAACCATATCCTTCACGTTACTATGTTGAGCTTTCATCGACTTAATTGTACTAAAACCTATGTTGATTTCTTATGCTTGTTGTGCTGCTTAGTTTAACAAACGAATTTCAATTTTCGTGGAGAGACAATTTATGTCCTCCATATACATGCTTCTATATCTAACTTGGAATCTTGCAGTAGTGAGAAAAAGAATTAATTTGTTAAATTTTCTGCTTTATTTACTTAACCTCAATGTAATTCTACATAAAGGTCAATATAATTGTTTAATTTTATCCATTATTAATCAACTCATTCTAATTTTGTATCTGTTTTATGAATTATTTATGAAATAAGTTAAACTTTCCCCTTTAAAGTTTACTTTTGTTTTCTAATCTTTATTACTATTTAATCTTCTTTATGTTTAGTCTTCAGGGATTGAAAGTTGGAAATAAAAATAAAAATATTTTCATTTATAAATATGTATGGCTATATTTCGCCCATACCTGGGCATCTTCAGGCCTACAATAACAAAAACAATATTTTAACAAGTTTTTAACTAAATTTATAAAAATAATTGATTTTTAAATTTAACAAATAGCAACTACAAAATAAAAAATAAAAAACAATAAATAAATTGAAATAAAATATATTTTTTTTATTTTACCTAGAAATTTATAATCATCAAAAATCATAATTTGTACATTGGTTTTTGTAGATTATTTCTATTAAGATAAAAGCATATAATTCTTCAATGGTTATATAAAAATGAAATTAAAAAACACATAACAATTCAACACAGAGTTGTTGTATTGATTAGTGACTGGAATATTGTCATAAAAAAGTAACTGTTTGCATGAAAGAATTGAAGGTGATTTACTGATTGTTTTACTCTCAACTACTTCCCTTTGTTTATTTCCTATTTCTTCTATAATTGTTATTCTTCGGTGTTGCTTTTTGTTCTTCATATAATGTTGCCTTATTGCCTTATTGTTGGCTCCAGCGTGTGTAAAATCATTGGGTACAACAATCCCCTAACGGTGTTCTGGAGGGTACCGTACTAAGCCTTCTTATCTTTATTCTATATCTCTATTCATAAAAACTGTATTCCATCTGTTGTCTAGATCCATCTGCAAAATCCGCTCTGTGAATATAAATGTTGCCTAGAGAGATATTTTCTAGAGATCTGAATAGCATTCTGTAGATCAAAAGAAATCATTTATCTATTAGTAGCATCTCTTAAAATTGATTTTGAGAATTATAGGATCAAGGAAAACCTGAGAAAAACTATTTTTAAATAAATTTACTTATTCAAAAATCTTTTACGTGGTTATTTGTACATTAAATTATTCATAGTTTAAGCTATTAACCTTGCTACAGACTTTCCAAAACTTCAGTCTAATCCAAATCTGCTTATCAAAACTTTATATCTTTTTGCTATTTGCATTTATGTTTATCTTCAGTTTATTCATCTTTGCATTATGTTAAACAATGGTGTTATTTTTAGTTATTTCTCATGGAAGTAACTGATTTGATTTTTAGGGATAATATTAAGATTATAGATGTAATAATAATATTATTGAGGCCAATAAACAAGACTTATTATGAATAGATGGTTTTACGAAAATACAAGGTTTTTAGGTAATCCCAAAGATTAGATCATATAATATTAGTATCTAAAACAAATATGCTTAGTTAGATTTGAATTTTAAAGTAAATTTCAGAAATTCTCTGTAGAAAGAACTTAATTTCATTTTATCATGAATATCAGAAGATAATATGATCCCCGAACATTTTTTATTCTCTTTTGGAAAAATGCTAGTTTACTGGTGAAGAGAGCTCTCAAAAGATATGATTTTCCATGTTCTCTTTCCACCTATTGGATTTTGTTTCTTAAAAAATAAATAAACTAACAACTTAACGTCGAATAGAAGTCAAATTTGAATTAAAATTACAATATTATGAGTTAACCATAATTTTAATTATCTGATGTGTTTTGGAAGTGAGTTTTTAACATTTTAAATCTGATAATATTATGCAGTCTTTTTTTGTCACATCTAATAATAGTGGTTATTTTGGTAATTTTCTTACTCATGTAACTTGTTTTTCATGGACACTAATTACTAATTATTTTATTAGTTTGGTTAAATATCTTTTACAAGACATTTGAAAGATCATTTGTTAATTATGTTTATAACATGCCATGAAATTTTAACAACATGTTTCAAAACAGTTGACGAGAACAAGCTCATCATTTCGTATTAAAAGGACTGACAACTTTATAACATAACATCCTTCAACAAGTTATAACTTTCAAGCTTCCAAAAGTTGTTACTTTATAGTCATAAGATGTCAGTTTTGTATACGGATCGAGTAAGTATAAGATGGGTAGAAGTTGTGACGTCGAGGAACAACTTACTTCGGCCTCCTTCTGCCCGAATAAACTTCAACAAGTTACAGGACATAGGGCGTCCTCTAAAGTTTTCTTAACTCTGATAACAATCTGTTAAAGTTGAAAGTTATAGGACTTTGTACTTTGTATATTATATCCACCTCATTGTCCCCGTCCTTTAAATTTAGATAATTTTGTTGACTGGAAGACATAGATAAAAGTCCTTAAAATAAAAAATTAGCAGATCAGAATAACTGGTTCTTATCAATGCCTTAATTGCGTCGACCTAACTTTTGATTTTTTTTTGTCTAATTGACTTTTGGTAAAATCATATGAGTACTGATGATCCTCAATTGTTATGTTCACACTGTTCAATTTTACTATGTAACGAAAACTTGGTGTTAGTGTAGGGAAATAAAAACCATAAGTAAGCCCTCTAGTTCATCAAATAATGTAATGGTATTTTAATTAATTAAAATACTAATAAGTGAACAAATGTTGCATTATTAAATTTTAAACATAATTTTTTTCCACCCTAGACCTCTAAAAACAAAAAAAAACATCTTGTTCTTTAAAATGACACACAGCACAATGCTCTAGTTCCAAAAGAATATTCTATCCCCCAGCCTAAAAACCTATTCATGTTAATTAATGTATTAATAGGTAAACATACATATTGTATATATATTCCTCTCCCCGGCTCTGCGTTGACTCCTTATGATTTCCAATTTCTCTAATGAATCCCCACCATACCTTACTGCGCAAAATGGAGGAAGCCAATCTTGTGTTGAGTGTCTTTGTTATCGCATTCGGTAAGGTGCTGATACTATAGTTGAAGGTGTTCCTTCGCCAGAGTCAAACTCNACTTATGCTTTAAAAAAGACACGAAGTGACTATTTTAAGAATCATGAACATAAAATATGGATTTTTTAAAAATCTTTTAGCAAAACTTGATCTCTCTATTCTTTAATACTATTCAAGACTGAATAAACTTGTTTAAATTGTCAAATAAATTAACCAAATGTACATTTTTAGACTTAGATACTACATAACAATAATAAAATAAAATTTAAAAAAATCTAGTAAGTAATGGATTAATCTTATAATATATTTATATTCGGATTGAATTCAGATATTAAATAATATGTATAGTTGATAATTTATCTCGCTCCATTTATTTCTTTTTTAGATTACAAAGATAAAAGAATGAAAGAAAAGTAGAATGAAAGAAAAGTATGCAGGATAATTTTAAAATCCCTTGTCACAAGAAAAGAAATGTAAGGTATAATGAAAAGAAAAGAAGTATAATTCATTTCTCAAAAGAGAAAAAGTTTTTTTTATACGGATTAAAAACTTTGTTGCAAAATAATAACTTATAAATTAAGTTGCAGTTTAGGTCTGTTGTTAGGGAAGATAAAAGAATGTATTGTTATAAAATAAATCAGAAAATAAAAAGTACTTTATATAACTTATTTAGTTATTAAATATCTATGTGTAAAATACACATTCATTGTAAATTTATATAATGTGTTCATTAAGGTACAATAACGCTAAAAATGAATTAGATAGAGTTTAAATTTATGTTATTGCATAAAAATATATTTATTTTTCTTGAATATATTATAAAATTTAGTTCAAATCACGCAATAACAAAAAAAATGCTTTGGTATTATGCGTTTTTTTAAAAATATATTCAAAGTAAATTGAGTGTGTATCAATATACTTTTATACAATTAAAAAAAAATCCTTAATATATATTAACCATATCAATATTATAGTTATTTTGATTAATTTTTATTTATTTATCTTTCTGCTTGATTAAAAAATCGTTCTGTCAGTTGATTTGGAAATTAGGTATGCGCTTATGAATTTAATTTAAAAAATAGTTTCATACATTTTTCAAATGTGTGTTACTCTTCTATCCTATCATACATTATATTATTTGATGTTAAGTTCGGTTTTATAGAAAAAGAAAAATTATGAGTAAACAAATTACAATTAACTTATTTGTTATTCCATTGAAAAAAGAAAATAATAAACAAATAAAATAAAAAATAATAAACGAATTTCCGTTTTA
>KZ651241.1:357583-369360 GCA_001010745.2 Gerris buenoi
AAGAACTAGTCATAATAAGAATCACATAGTGTGAACATGTGTTCACGCCGGCTCCATTCATAGTTATGGACAGCGCCAGTCTAAAATAATCCAGTCGAAGTGTGAATTAAATCAAAATAATTCATTCGTCTTTTTTTATGTTTCAAAGTATTAGTCATATAAGAATTTTTTTTTATTTTGAAACGAGAATGTTAAATTAATTGTTTAATTAGTCAGATCAAGATACTTTTTTAATTTTTTTTTTATTATTAATTAAGTTATTTTGTTATAATTGGTTTTAAGCTTGTTATAGGTTTGCCGGTAATTAAAATTTATTTTAAATGATTGGATTCATTTGTAATAAAAAATGAATTATAATGCTGTTTTATTACAAATGTTGAATATATATTTTATTTAGTAAAATGTAAATATAATTAAAACTTTACTAATAAGAAATTAAATATTTACAATCTTCATTTAAGTTTAAAATTAAATTAATAATCCAAATTAATTTCCGGCTTCAATCTAATATTCTTAAGTTTTATTAGGAACCAATTTCTAGGGTTTAGAGGAAAATTTACGCTTTTAACATTTTACTCATAGTATTATACTCATGCATCCTGAGTATTGTCTGTGAAAATTAAGTTTATGCTCAGCACTAAACATAATCAGCAATAACGTGATCTGGATTGTTATTGAATTTAAGCACGATGAATAAAATTCAAAGACGAAAATTGACAATAATTTAAAACCATATTAAATTATTAAAACCAGCTTATTTAACTTGTTAAGTTGACAATCTTGTTAAGTTGACAATCTTGTTAAGTTGACAATCTTGCCAAGTTAAATTTGTATCTCTTTCAATTTTTGTAATATTTGGATCCGCAGCCCATAGTACACTAGTGTATGTAGTATAAAAAAGCGCGTGAAGCATATTAATAAATGAACAACCGTTCATAGCGAGAAATTTTAAAATTACAAATTAAACGATAATTTCTTTAAAAATTGTGAAATTATTTTTAAATCCAGTAAAATCTAAATTAATCAATTTATTATTTAACGCATTAACAGGTTATTACATAATTTCACTCCAAACCTACTTCGTATATGAGAGTAATTCAATACAATACATTTAATGCAATTAATAAGAAATATGTTAATGTCACATTACAAACATTTTAACATGGATATGTTATTTGGAAATAGGAGAAAGGTCACTTCTTTAGATTGTTACCCCCCTTCTAAAAAACCAGAGGGGAGTAAACAGTCTTAAGAAGGTGTACAGAATGTTCTTCTTTAGACTGTTCTCCTCTCATAAAACAGAAGTGTGATATTCCTTTGTCCAAAAGTATATTAGACTAAACATCCTGTTTTCTTAATTGTAATCCAGTCAAATTTATTTATATTCTACAAAAACATGGGAGCAACAATCTAAAGAAGTACCGAAAACAATTCCGTTTCGCAAAAAATGTGCTGCTCTCAAATATACATGGAACTTAAGATATAATAGGAAGTTGCTCGGTTGTCACTATTTTTAGTTCTTTATTTCGCCAATACAAGCGTACCATGGCAACCGTCTTTACAGAGGGTAACAATATTATAAACCCTGGTTTTACAACAATATTATTATGGTGGTTTTATAATATTGTATTTCTTAAAAGGAATTTAATGGTAAAATTTCGTTTGATTTACTGATTTCAGGTAGTTAAAAAAATTATATTTATTCTATTCTGAGAATTATTTTTCATTAAAAAAAAGAAAAAAGTATTAATAAACAAAACATTTGGAAATAATGAAATATTTTACGTTAAATAATGAAATATAATTTTTTTCTTTTCTTTATTTGCAACTCCTAAGTATACATCATTATGTATACAATAAAAAGCAATTATTTAAAAAAGCAAAACATTTTAACTACCAATTTTCCTAGAAATGTAACCCAAAAGAGAGCAGAAAAAATTATTTGAAAATACCTCTGGTTCTCCGCAAAATAAGTTTAGAATTTCACCATCTCTCTTCCTCTGATAGGAATGGAAATTGTGGTAATTGGAAAGCCTGAAACGAAATCTCAACATTGTAGGTTTTACGTCAAAGGTCCATATGTTACGTAGAGGAATAACTCTTTTCCTTGTTATTTCACCGAATTTAATACGTTTGACCTCTTTACATTATTTTTGTTCATTGCTTGTTTATATTATATTTTAATAATTGTTAGTTTAATAAGAACACATTGTTAAAAATCCCAAATTGAAGCGTTGAATAATTAGCAGCATCCTCATCTTGTAATGAATTAGTTACACAATAAACTAATCATCTGTGAAAGCTGAACGTTGGTTACTAGTACCTCACATAGTGCATAATTTTTGCCTCCGTGCTTACCGAAGGCAACGGAAGATATGTGATAGTTCCAAAGAACGAAAACACTTTATGTCTCCGATATCTAAAATTCAAAGACAGAAATCCGTTTTAGACATCAGGAAACATTTTTGGTTCCGTGTCTGTCTGTCGCTCTGTGGTTCAATTTTTGCGAACCAACCAATATCTTAAAAACTACATGATTTTAGTGACTTTTGTAGGGTAGGTCATAATTAGCTCATTTTCGGTCCCTTATAAGTTTCAACCTTCTGCGCTCATTTGATTCTCTTCCACATGCGCACGTACAATTATATGTACTTCTACTGCTGTGTAGAAGAGTACTCAAAAGTACTTATCTGATGTGTACGAAACTTCTTTATTTTATCGAAAGTAAACCACAGATAGCCTCAAATTAATTTAAACCGTCTGCGCTGTTTTGATAAATTTAAAAAATCAAAATAATTTTAACATTAAAATACGGGGGAAACCGTTTTTATAATGGCTTTTATATTAGCATAAAATCAATAAAGTACGTGATAGGATGCGAGGAAGCTATATGGAACGCCAATTGGTTACAAATAATTAGTTATATACATATATCAAATGTTAAGGAGAAAGTTCATGAAAATTAGCGCTTAGGAATATTGTAATGTTGAGAGCGGTAATTCCCTTTTCAAGATTTTAAGTAGTATTTTTATGAAATCCTGTATATTGAACAGTGAACCATTATTGACAGTGAACCATTTTTAAAACATAATATTTTTTTTCCTGAAAGCTTTAAACAATTTCTGAACAGAGATTCTAATTGTTGATTTAATGTGGTTGTTACAGACGGCGAGACGGTCAGCTGTACACAGGAACACCGCCTCCGGACACTGGTCAGCCCAAGGTATCTCATATTATCTCCTTCTACTTCTACTATATTATTTTAAAATTTATTACCTTTTTAAATAAATGTATTGTTTGTGTTATTATTTTTAAATCAGGAGACGACAGGATAACGGCTGTTTTTTCTCCCCGGACTAAACAAGGGAAGGATTTATAAGGGTGCTATAACTCTCATCACTTATTTGCAACTAAGTTGTTTTTAAATTGTATTCATATCCTGAAGGCCCATCGAATTTTTTTTTTTTTACTTTTTTTACTTCAAAAATATATATTATAAACTCGTTCCTACTAGGAAACATGTGTGTTCATGATATATTTATATACATATATTCATAAACAATGTGTAGTTTATGGTCGTTTGACCTTCAGTGAAATATTATAATAGCTTAATTTACTTTTAACATGTTTCCCTTTATGTTTTGAAAACTATAAACTTTTTTGTTTGCATAATGTTAAACAAAATAAACTATCAATGGTTTAATTCCGTGGAAAATAAATTTATCCTTAGCGGTTTTCAATTTGATATATTTTGTTTTTTCTACAAATAGACCAGTTTTCCGCTACAAGCTCTGCTTTAACTGAATAATTCGACCCTCCAAAAAATGTTTGTATAAGTATACGTTAAAGTATCATAAGCTGTTTCCTTGTACAAAGATGCTTATTTACTTACATATTTTTTTCTTTCGAGTTTACCGAAGGTAATGAAAACCATATGATCCATTCTGAAAATCGAAAAAATAAAATGTATTTCTCTAATTACCAAAATTCTACGACAGATAACCGTTTCTGACATTATGGAACATTTTGGCTCCGTGTCCATCTGTCTGTCGCTCTCGAGTTGCAAACCAACATAACTTGAACACTACTCTACATTTTAGAGACGAAGTCCCCACTCTAGCATCTTGCTATGGGGGACTCTTATTCCTTTCATTTCTTTAGCATTGATTTGTTTTGATTTTCATTAGAATCTGTTGATTTAAATTCGTTAAAATATTTGCACTTTGTAACAATGATGTATTATTTATGTTATTTATTGTTTTCTTGTTGGAATGGAAATGTATCTATCTATATTATTAAAAATCACAGGGAAGTACTTAGTCCAAGTACTTTTTAGGGTTTTGTAGATGAGTAAGCATACCCATTATGTAAATTATGATTTCTTGTCTTCAATCTAAAAGTCCCGGGTTCGATCCCCCGGGGGGTCACAATGTTTTTTATCAGTAATAAACCAATAAGGAACGCAAAATTTAAAAAAGCAAATATATATTTGTGTCCTACTCTTCAGCAGCTTTCATTTGATACCCAACTCAAAATTTTAAAAAAATAAAATTTTGGGCAAATTTTAAATTTTCGCGCCTAAAATTGGCAATTTTTAAAATTTTTCGATGCACTCCCGGAATTTACATCACCCCACAATAGGGTATTAGTATGAATTATTTTGAAATTTTACATCCAGCCGTTATATGGTAGTTGAGGGGGGGCAATTTTGGGTGTATTTTGATTTATTTGACCAATAAGGAAAGCGAAATTTAAAAATTTATTCATATATTCGTAATCTGCTATTCAGCAGCTTTCATTTGATACCCCACTCGAAAATTAAAAAAAATCTAAATTTTTGACTTTACCGCATTTTTTCGAATTGCGCATGCGCATATTAAATTTTTAACTTTTGTGTATATGTCCTGTGTTTGGGCCCGGAAGTTACGCCAGTGTTTCAAATTTCAGCATTTTAGCTTAAATGGTTCGGGCGCTATGAGCCAAAGAGCGACGGACAGACAGACACATCACCCTCGGCATATGGGTTTTGAGAAGTATCTACAAAACCCTAAAAAAGTTTTGTAAACAAACAAGTTCAGAGAGAGTGATATATAATTAACTGGTTGTAAGAGTGAGATGGAGATAAGAGGGGTTAAGGGGAGGTGGAGGTTCTCATAGTAAATTCCGCTCAAGAATGACACGGAGAACTGACATTCCCGAGGCAATAAACAAAACACGGGACGGTGTAATAAAGAAAGCGCATTGTTTGTTTACTGCCTTAATCAAAAAGTGACAGCTTTCAATACACAACAAATCAAAACTATTTTGATAAGTTATTAAATCTATTTAAAGATTAACAAATCAACACACAAACCTTTACTTTTATCGGTAGTAAATCATAAATGATATCTTAATAATTATAACGTTTAGTTTTGATAAAAGTCTCGGCCACTATTTAGATGAGTTATTATATCCATTATCCATTTGAAGTCTATCAAAAATGTAATGTTAATAATTATAACTTTAGTTTTGATAAAATTGTTGGCCACTATTTAGATATGTTTTTTTAGATAAGTTATTATATTGATTTGAACTCCATAAAATCAAAACAAACCATTATTTTTGTTATAGGCTCTCTCGCATTAAAAGTGAAACTTAACGTCTAGAATATAAAATATTTTTGTTCCGAGGTTTTTCTAATATTTCTAATATAATTTTATTGAAATTTGGATGGTTGGTCATAATTAGTCCATTGCTGGTCTCATATAATTTGGATCTTTCTACGCCCAATAATTTATTTTAGACATGCGCACAAATATACACTTACACCTGTACCTGTATCTTTAAAACAATTCATTTGAATATTGAGAAATTTGGATGGAATGTCGCACCTAGACTACAGTCCGGTCCTCGACCGTCAAGGCCCTATGAGTTGATACTTTTTTTCATTTAAAAAATCCAAACAATTTTGATAGATTTAAAATAAAAGTTAGGAAAAAAATAAATAAATTAACAATAATGGGTAAGAGTATGACATTATTTGATTGCGTTATAAAAACCCAAGGAAACTATGTGCCATTCTAATTGGCAGACTGTTTATTGTGTTTTTTTTTATACTATTTAATTTATTATGTTTTATTTGTTTAATTTTTTGTATTCATTCATACGTAATACAAATTAATAAGTTATCCAGGCGTAAATGAGTTCCGGCTTCTTATCTATAACTACTGTTTAACACTTTGGTTTTTTCATTTGGTAGACCATAACCCTTAATCTGAAACCCTTTTGCAATATTTACAATTATTTCAAAAAGTGAACGTTATTTATTTACCGGTGAAAGTTTACGTGATGACTTTATTCCCTTCAATTTAATTAAGAGATAAAATATCAATTTTAAAGATAAAACTAATTTAAAAGTATGACAACAAACTCTCTGTGTATATTCATATTCATAGCCTTTTGTAAGTTGCAAACGTCATGTTAATAATGATTCGAAAATATCTTTTTTTTTTACTCGACTGATGTAACGCTAGAATATGTTGGAATTTTTTGTTTTTCCTCGAATATGTATTTATTTTAACTAAATTAGTAGACCTTTGTCCTTTAAACCCTTCGATAAAAAGGTTTGTGCCCGAGGGATGTGATGAGTAACGAAGTTATCCTAGAGTGTATATGAGATCCAGCTTCCAAACTATATTTACTTTGTTATAATTTTGTAACATTCGTTCGGACCATGAGCCTTACTAAAAAAATAATATTTTGAAATATTTACAATTGTATTATTCCGATAAAATTATGTTATATTAGGCCAATTTATATACATATTTATATTAGCTATTAACATAAATAATTGTTGATCAGTATTTGTTTTTGAAAATGTGCTGAAAGCCTAATATTATTTCAATTTTCAGTGGGTGTATTTATATAGTTGAATGTCATTTAATTATTTAATGTTTATTTAAGATTGTTTTATTAAGAGTTAACACCTTTTAACCCATTAATTTTATTATTTGAGTTTTATAAGATAACAAACTACTATTGCAGATAATATTTATAGACAGTTTTTAATCACTTCAATTGATTAACAGGAATCAAAATGATAATTGATATTGATTAGGATACAATTTAGTATAGGTAATTGTATTGTAGTTTAATAGAACTAAAAAAAAGTCAAAACTAGTAAAAATTAATAATTAGTACTATCATTTAGCAACACTGTAAAATTATTAATTATTTAACAATGCACTGATAAAGTCCATACAGAGTACAGAGTATATTTACAAAACGTCCAACTTTTAGCCAAAAGTTGGACATATAAGTTAAAAATATAAACTATCATAAATTGTATAGGTTTATGGAAGTTCCTTTTTCCAATTTCTTCTATGGATGACTAAAATAACCATGAATAATGTTCTAAATCTCTTGTTCTCGCATAAATATAGGCACGATGCGACGTGCTTGTAATAAATAGATTCTAAGGACTTTCCATGAACCTAACTACTTTTTACTAACTAGTATTGTTAAGGCACAGAATATATGTGAATATATTATATATAGCTGTGTGTGAAATTGAGTTTTATTTAGTTTTATTAAAATGCCAAATTTTCTTCCAATAAATAGCAAACTAGTTACGCATAATCACACAAAATTACATTTTACAATAATAATTATGATAAACTTTGTATATATTATATTATGCAATCGATTTTATTGAATAGGTCTCGTTAATAGTGCATTGCACATGGCCACTTCATTTAATTATTATTCATATTTTAAATTTATTCAAGAGGTCATATTCAGATGTATTGCTTTTTTTTTTTCATAGCGAATTAATTTATGCACTCTTTGCTTTAATATGGTTGTACATATGTTGTTCAGTCCTTTTATGTATGTAATTAATACGTGGAACCCATATAAACTTTGAATAACTTTTCTAGCTTACCTATGATTATTAATTATTATTACTTTTAGTCACAGAGAATATAAATATAAGGTAATATTTAATTGAAATTTATGCAGTGTTCTTAAATATAACAAATTACTAGTATTAATAATTATTAAAGTATGTTATATGAAAGGGCAGTCTTAAATAGATTTATAGGTATTAGGTATGGCCTTTAATTATATTTACTCCGTTCAATGACATGACTCATTGATGACCAGTTCAAAAAAATATTCTAGATATAATTTTTAAATTTTTCATTAAATATTTACAATCATTTACTTTACTATTTAGTTTACTTTTGTTATTGTTAATCTACAAGTAAAATTTCAATACTTATGCACTAATAATGCAATAGCTATTTCAACACCTATCATTAATGAACTTTTTGCATTGATTTCTTCCTTTGATTATTAAATATTATTCGTTTGTCTATTAATTAATTAATTCTTTTTTGTCTAATATCTTTAAGAGAAGTTTAAAGTTGTGTTTTAATGCATTATAGTAGTCAAACATAGAGCAATGGAACATATATTTGACTTCATAATTTAGATTTTTGTTTAATTTTCAAAAAGTATCGGTCTCAAGCTTATAATTAAAATACATATTAAATGTATTATAATTAATTTACTTAATCAATATTTCGTCTCATTTTATTCTGTTTTTATTTTTTACTTTTTTTAAATAATCCCTTTTTAAAAGAATGATTATCAGGAAATAATATTAAATAAAAGTTTTCTCGAATTTTATCGATAATGTAGTTAATTAAATAATTATCGATTTTCTTTACCCCAATTCTGAAGATTTTTCCAGTGATTTTTCTCCTTTTTATTATTTTTAATTAGTCTTTTATCAAGAAAGTTAATTAATTCTGTCAGATGACACGCCTTAATTGTAAAACTTTCCCTCAAAAATTATTACCCTTCGGAAGAACCCTTAGAGATGATCCCTTATAAATGATTTGGAAAATAAATTTATAATTTAATTGCTGCTTCCAAAAAACTAATTGCTTTTCCTCATTTAACTTTTGCTTTTATGTGCTTACTAAAGGTAACTGAAGCTAAGTGATCGCTCTGAAGAAAGAAAATTTTAATTTTTTCCGAATTCAAAAATTCCAAGACAAAAATCCGTTTCATATATCACCGAATATTATTGGTTCCATGTCTGTCGGTCGGTCTGTCCCAAATTTTTGCGAACCACTATATCTAGAAAACTTATCGTGTGATTTTCACGAAATTGTAGTTAAAAAATCATAATTAATCTTTTGATGGTTTCATATAAGTTTCAAACTTTTTACGACAGTTACATTTTTCATCCACATGCGCACATTTTTTAGTATTTTTTTTTTTTTATTTCTACCTATATATTTAAAAATAATCATCTGATAAATATTTTAGATATTTGGATGGTAGCCAAATATCTTATATATTGGATGGCATGTTTGATGTAGCCCACAAATGGTCCAATATTAATTTCATCTCTATCATCTAAATTTTGCTAAATTTGAGTTTAACTACATAAATAAACTACATAAAGTTTTAACTACATAAATTAACAAAACAAATCAGAATAAAAAAAATTAGTATCAGAATAAAAATAAAAGAAGAGAAAAAAATGAAATAAATTAGATGGGTCCTAAAAGCAAAACAAAAACTAAGTACGCGATAGTATGTGAGAAAGCTCAGTGACACATTAATTTGCAGACAATTTTATACAATTTTACAATAATTCTTTTTCGTTCTAGTTGTTTATTAATGGTATTTTCCCTGATTTTGGATAAAAATATGGGATTAAATTCATATTTTAAAAAAATAATACAAACAATAATAATATTTGCTGAAACAAAAGTTAAAATTGAAGCATTAGTAACGTTTTTTTTATTAAAATTTATATTTAAATAATAGGGGCCTATTCAAAAATGATATTCCGGTACCGGGAATCGAACCCGGGCCTTCTGGGTGAGAGCCAGATATCCTAGCCACTAGACAATACCGGAGGATGTTGGTAGGAGGCAGTTTATCATATATTATCCGTAACATACGAATCATATACCTATCTTTTTGATTTTTCTTTCTTTCATAAATTAAATAATTTTTTTTTCAATATATTTTATCCAATACATATATTTGTATACAGAACTATATTCTAAAGATTCTATGGTATTGAGGTTTCAGACATTGTTTAATTTTATAATTCCCATTCATTACTCATTACAATAAAACAGTATAATTCATGGGTAGAAATAAAATTCAAGAATATTGGTTCTAACTATATTCTTGCATGTTTAATTTGTATTTGCATGTTGTTAATTATGTAATTGCATTTTTTTTTGAGGCGATAGAAAGATATGTTTAAAAAATGTATTATAGTAAGAATATTATGCCTTCCGGTAATAAGATATACTAACCCGCAATGTACTACTGCATTGAGCATTGAGCATTAGTACCAAGAATGTACGTACGCATGTTAAAGAGTATAATGAGTTCATTTTGCTCTTAACTCTTAAAGTGTAATTAATATTTTCATCTACTAATCTAATGTTTTGTATATTTACTTAATTATTTCATCTTTATTTTTACTTTTTTTTTTTAAGTTTTCCGACCTACTTAAGATTTATTTTTACTTCACTTGAAAGCGTGATATTTATACTTCTTAACATTTCTTTCAGCCAATTATAAATAAAAGTAAAGTGCTTTCAAACCTCACGATCCTGCCCCTTGCAATTCTTTTTCCCGCTTAATTTTTAGCCGGGAAATTTGTCTTTCTTTTATCTTCACTTCCGTCTTAAGTTTTAATTAGGAGCAAAAAAAAATCTTTTGCTAGTTCTTAAGACCAAGAGAAAGAGATGAAAAAGTAGGTTATTATTATAAACACAAAGGACATTTTGAAATGTGAGAAAAAAATGAAAGTTTGATTAAATTTGTATGTTTTATAATTATATTCTAAGAACTCTACTTATCTTTAATTAGCATATTACATTGTTTTTTCATTGCGTACTTATTTATTTTAATGTTACTTACTCTTATAAATGCTTTGTATAAGTTGTTAATGTTAACATAAAAACATACATATTTACATTGTGTCAGTTTAATTTTTGTTAAATTAAATCTCACTTCAAAGAAGAGTTTTCTGGTGAAGTTTCGCTTTTATGGCTGGAATAATTATTATTTATTAATTATTAACAAAAAGAAAACAAAATGGTCCACAATGAAAGTAGATCTTCTTGTCAGGTCTTTATTTTTATCACTAAAGCCCTTCTGTTCCGTGCAAGACCTATACAGTCAACTGTCAACTTAATGACCGGAGAAGAAAGAGTTAAGGCCGTCCGCCGACGGGCTAAGAATATGCAATTATTAAAATAACACACGTAATATTTTCAAGATGGCGGCCAATATGGCGGATGACTAAAAACAAAAACTTTGTAACCATGGCATATTATACATCAAATTAAAGGTCTTGAAGTTTAGAATATGAATATGCACTTATAAAAATTTTACACTTGATATTTTCAAGATGGCGGCCAAGATAGTGGCCAATATGGCGGGTGGCTAAAAAAAGGTTTAGTTACCATGGCATGTTATACATCAATTTAAAGGTCTTAAAGTGTAGGAAAAGAATATGCAACAATGTATTACACTTAATATTTAAACTTAATCCTACAGAAACCGGCGATTATCGCCTCACGTACTTACCTGAAGTGCGCCTTACTTGTTTCTTTGCGGTTTCGAAGGTGAAACATCCACATTGTGCCATGGATTCTAGTGACGACTCTGTAGTAATAAATTATTATTATTACAAAAGGAAATTACAACTTAGGAGATATTGGGTCCATCCATATCTCGAAAAAAATTTTAAC
>KZ651241.1:373878-388167 GCA_001010745.2 Gerris buenoi
TAAGTCCTATATATGATTTTCTTGATATGGTATAGGTCCAGAGTTGGGTGGGCATCGTCGGGCCCCTGATGAGTCGGTAGCGACGAAACGATGCAGGACATGGCGTTTTGCCGAGCCAACATCTTTGTGACGTTTGTCTGGTGTTGGAACAGTTCCTATGTGTCACGCTTGCGTGGCACATCCCTTGGTGTCTCTCACATATGGTTTAGCCTATTGCAGTGTGCAAACACGGTATTACATTGCTAATATATATATATATATATATATATTTATTTATTGTTATTTTTACTACCTATTGAATATTACAAAATTTAAAAGAGTTCTTCAAATAGATGTGTGTTGGTTCCTTCCCTCTGTATAACGACCTCTGTATATTTAATTTGGATTATTATAAGTATTACTTGAAATTAAATTATTTTTTATTTAATTCAGTTAAAAAATGAACGTACAATAAGACCTTATTTAAAACAATTTTGTTAAAAAAAAAAAAAAAAAAAAAAAAAAAAAACTGTCTTCTTTATCAAGCAATTCTTATTTGCACTTCCTTTTCATTGTTTTTTAAAAAATCAGTAATTTTATCATTCAAATAATGTAAATCAAAATACGTCACCATTTCCGCTTCCTCTCCTTTCTTTTTTTTAGTCATAATTTAAATACTTTGGTATTGTATTTGATACATTTTTTCTTGAATTATATTCTAGACATGATATTCAAATAATATATAAAATATAGTATATACGGAGAAATCCGTTGTTACTGATACCTTTAAATTTTAGAATTAATTTTAGTACTTTTTGTCTATTATAATTATTAAAAATATTAAGGTATTGAATTTATATGAATTGATATGTTCATATCGGAGAAGATTTGATAATTTTTGATTTGTCAATGTGAAGTTATTATATTGTAAATAGATATTGTGTTTTGTTAAGGGTATAATTATCATTAAATAATGATATCACACTTTTACCGTTCAGTTTATTTAATAAAATTTCCTTGTCTTGTGGTATGACCTAATAATCAAATTTATTTGTTTAGTATTACTTCCGTTTCACTTTTATCTAACCAAAAAGTAATTTTTAATATGCTTCTTGTATTACATAAGTTTGCATATAAAATACAGATGTATAAAAATGAATAAATCTTTCTCTTTTTCTAAAACATTGTTTTTAATTCCGTATTCATGGCTCGTTAAATTCTATCTATATTGTTATTATTTTTATTATTATTACTTGTTAATTAAATTCATCCTGTTTCCATTTTTTCCTGTTTCCTTGTAGTTAATGTAATACTTTTTAATATATTTTTATAGATCACATTGTGGAAATGACATCATACGTTAAAATAATTATAATTTTTGTGGTGATTCAATCTTTCAATTAGAAATCTTCTTAGTATGAGAGAGTCATAGTACGACCATCGACCATTTCTTAGTATAATTTAAGCAGTAAAAATAATTGACATATGCATGATCAAATTGTTATTTAAATAGACTAGCATTTATTATTTTACGAATTGCTGAGATTTTAAGAGGTAGGCCCCTCAAATTTGATCTGGCGTAATTTATATTACGTCTCTGAATTTTATTTTCTAAAAATATACACTAAATTTGATCCAATTTGGTTCAATAGTTTAGGCTCTATGTGTAAAGTATTTAACAGAAAATATATATACATATAATACTGAAGAAACACTAATATACCGAGGTATGTTTCACGAACATTTTTACACTTTTTATAAAATAAGATAGATATATTTTATTTTTTTATTTTGACCTAAATTTCAAAATGAGTGACTTTTAATTTATGTATATTTAAACGAATTTCATATTTAATGTAAGCTATATTCCGCCATTTTGTTTTTTTGACCTCATGTTTGTTAAAGTCTTTATTAGTCAGTATATATTATATTTAAGAATCATTACCCTTTTAGTTGTAAATTGAACTTATTTTTGTAACAGTAATTGAATAAAAATAATTTCAAGATAAAAAGAACTTTTTATATACTACGTTTTCAAATTTGAATCCCGTCAAATATGAAAATCTTAAATATGGGTCATGTCAAAACAAATAAAATAACTTAAGAACTAACTTTCCATACAGCTAAATTTGCTGAAAACGAATTAAATTCTGCTGAGATATGGCTAAAAGTATTAAAATAATGCATTGTCATCGTGTACTGAGCTATTCTAGAAGTTTCAATTCTCTAGCTATTCGGGAAGTTAGTTAAAAATCGATTGCATGATTTGTACTGGACAAACAAAAAAGAAAGCAAGCTAATAAAAACTTGGTAAAATACAGTGTTAACAAGTACAAAAAAATGAAAATGTAAATTGACAGTAATGATAATGATCTTGTAACAGGTTAAGTTAAAGTGATAGACACATTGTTGCTTTGTGCTATGTTGTTAGTTTGTTTGAAGCGTAAGTAAGCAGAAAATAATTAAGCATTCCAGACGTAGCGCTTCCTCCCTGAAGGAATTTCCAACAGACAATATATTCCACGCCGGCCTACACGGTAAAAGAATGGAATCCCAACTCATATATTACACTTCAAACAGTTTAAATGATCAATAACAAAAGAAACAACAAAATTAGTCGAAGGAAAACAAAAATAAACTTAAAAATACATTGTAAATATAAAACGAAATAGCTTTAGTAGTAACAAGCGAAAAACAATTTATTAAAGAGAAGAAGAGGTTTAATTGCCCGATTGATGGATGATTAAAGAATTGAGGGGTATAGCTCCAAAAAATTACATATTAACTGAGAGTGTTAGGGTTCTCAAACTGAAGGGGAATAAATGAAGAAGTTTTACTGAAATTTTGCAAAGTGTGACACTTGCCATTTTGGCATTATTACGGACTGAAACAAAAATAAATTTTAATTTTTTAAATAAAATTAACTGAAAATGAAATTTAGGCATAGGTTTTACCTCTTTAAGGCATTTAAAATAGACTTTTCTTTCTATTTCAGCTTTATCATCACTATTTTAGGAGCAGCAATAATTTTTAGAGTAAAATGGTTGTACCTTGAAAAATATAAATTAAAAAAAAATTTGCGGTGAAGCTATTGAGAATTGTCCCATGTAGTATACACATAGTATTTTTTGTTGCAAATGGTGGACAGAATCAGCCCTCGTCGTTTGTTACATATTCGACCTAATGATATCACGTCTAATGAAAGGACCGATGTCACTAAATTGTTTCTGAATTTGCTTCAGCTCCTTCGTTGATAATTCTTGCTTGTGTTCGTTATTGTTTCTGCTCATGTCAATCGCTGAAGTAATTCGGTAATGCATAACTAACACAAATTATTGTGTATTATTATTACATGCATACATATTATTACAAAATATTGGAAGGACGAATTCCATAAAAATAAATTCTCAGAGATATTTAGTGCTTGCGCATTCCTAAGCTCTTGTTCACATTTATTTACGCACGTCCTCAAAATCTGGATTAACGATTAACAATATTACACAAATGGATTTGATTATGAAAATAATTTATTCCTTCAGACCAGTTTCTTTCCAAGGTAAATCTTAATAATTTTCAAATCCTTATTTGACTTTTTTATTGAGACCAAATTCTCATTAATGGTAATGGTAATATTAAGTAATTTTTCGTAGTACATATGAATTATCTATGGTAAATATAAAGATCTGTTGCAATATGCAATTTCTGTATGTCTCAAAGCTGAAGAAAGTGATGAAACTACAAATATGGTTTCTAATTCATATTCTAAGATAATTCTACTTTCGTTTTTTTCTCCATATTTGGTGTGTTTTTTTTATTTATTTTTTTTTTTATTTCTTCTCTTATTATGTATCTTTTTGTTTCTGTGAATCTATAAAAGTTTAGTGAACTCTCAAAGGTTTAACTACCTCCTAATTTTTCTGTATGATCATGATCACCTCCATTATAAAATAAGGCGTTAAGGAGTTCACAATCTAATTTTTCCGCTTTTGATTCTTAGATTTTAAGCTCTTGACGACTTTTAAAATGTCTATGGGGCTGGAATTTATGCTTTTATATCAAAAATTTTCCCATATCCACTTCTAATAAAAGCTTTTTCCTGAGGATAAATTTTAAAGTTTAAATGCCTATGTCAAGAAACTTTCATCTTGATTTGTTTTCCGTAATACTTGTACTACATTTATATATTTACTTCAAGCCCGCGTGAAAACAAGCTTAATTTTATAATAAGAAAAAAAATAAAATTATGTAAATAAATTTAGATGAGTTATTATATCTATTTTGTGATTTTGTTTTTTCATATATTGGAATAAATGTGGTTGCCCTTCTTAGCTTAGCAATAACAAATTATTTTGAGGTACGTTGTATTTTTTTCGAGGTAAATTGTTTCTATATAGCGAAAAAGGGCTGGCTATATTTACTTATATTGAGAGGAAAAGCGCTTCAATTTAGTTATTTTAAAAGCTTTCATTTAACTTGCAATGTATGTTTGTATGTTTGTATGTTCGGGTCAAATCTTGCAACTGAATTTTAAACCAGTTATCCTTAACCGATTGAATTGAAATTTTGCATGCACGTTTAGTTTGCATGACAACGCATGATTAGATAAGTGAAGTCATTCTAAATCTAATATGGCGGGTAGTTCAAGATCGAACTAGTTATTTTTTAAGTGCGCACATGATATGGGTATCAAATGAAAGGATTTGCTGAGAACAATACGAATAAAAGCTTGTTTTTAAAAATATTTTTATATAATCAACTTATTTTTAACATCTGCTTCTATAGACTGTCCTTAAATATAATTTGTTTCACAATATTGGTGGAGTCAATGAAGATTAATATGCCACCATATTACACAATAGATTTTAAAAAAGTGTTAATTTTTTGCCGGGTGCGGGAAAGATGTATAACTCTGCTAAGGAAATAAATTTCTTTACCTTTCTCTGTAATTTTGTTTTTTATTGCTTTAGGAATATTGTTTTGTTTTCTTTATATTAAAAGTATTTTCCTCCAATTTGTAGTTCTGGTACAAAAGAATTAAACCTTGATTTAGACCCTTAAATAGAGACGATGCAATAGGATTTTAATATTCTAAGGAAGATCTGCTACGCTAGAAGTGAGGTAATGACTCCACTATTAATCGCTATAATCTTTAGTAATTTTTTCTCTGTCATTCGGAGTCAAATGCTTATTCTTTTTAATCGCTATATATCCATTTATTTATCAGGACTTTCTTTCCTTAAAATTAAAACGTCTAAACAGTGTATAATAATGTTAAGTATTCTTTTGAAAGACCACTCTGAGAATTTTAAAAACCGTTTAGTTGTACCGTTGGCTAAACGACCATAGTACATTATGATTCACGCCTGATATTTTTTTTATACTTCTGACGACTTCACAAATCCTTTTCTCGCACTTTTAAAAATGAGGAAACATTAAGGACTTTCTCTGATTCTTTTCAAATGACGTCGGCTGCACATTGCCGAGATATATTACTCTTGCCCATATGTGTAATTTTAGACAAATCAAGTTGGCTTTATGGCACTCAACTCCTTATTTTTATATTAGTCGTAACGGATTTTTTAGTTACGTATATTCTTCTTCATTTCTCAAAAATGTATTTTATTATTTTACTATTATGGAGTGTTTCGAGCGGATATATTCAAGCTCTTGAAGAGAAGATTGACGGTTCGCATATTAGTCAACTATTTATAAACGTTGCATTGAATATATAAGAAGTAAATTATAGTGTCCAAACAGTTGAGTATTGGTGTGTGTTAAAAATTAGCTATATAAGTCAGTTATAATTATCATTTTCCTAGCATAATTTTTTTAGTTTAGACATTATGATCACCTGTTTGTTAAATTTTATTTTATGCTATTATTATTCGTCCTTTCCTGAAAACATTTGATTTAACAGATTGATTTAGTTAGAACCCCTTTATTTATGAAATTTAGATTGTTTGTCGAAAGCAGACCGCAGATAGCACCAGATTAATTAACCAACCTTTTAAGCTCATTTACTGTTGCTTAAATGATACTTTAATTCATGTAAAAAATTAAAATAATTTTGACATATATAAAAAATGGGGGCAATGATTAAATAAATTATACAATAATGGCTTGTAAACTCATAAAATCTAAATATGATGTAAGCAAGCTATGTGCCACACTAATTAGCAGTCTATTTTTTTTATTTTTAAGTGTTAACATTTCCCATTAATACAAAATTATCAAATTTCTATTTAGATTTTTATATAATTTTTAAAAAAATTGTGTTTTTCGTTTATCATAAATATAATATTTAATGAATTTCATAAATTTGTTGATCACTTTTCATAAGTTAGATCTAGTGTTTTTCTTTTAACTGACTCAATGATTTTAAGTTTTTGCCGGAGTTATTCTTAAAGGAAAATAAATCTGAACTTGCAAGATATTACTATGTTGCTGTTATTATGTCTCATATCTTGAGCAGTCAGCCTTGAAAATTATCGCTACAATTGCTTCAGGATTCTAAGATTTACAATTGCGTCGTGTTTTTTTTACCGAAGGTTTAGATTTATTATTCTGTGAATCTCTAAAATGCTGATTAATTACCACAAGTTTAATAAAGTTTATAGTTTATTGTAACTAGTTAGTTAACTTATCGATATCTAGTTAGTAGTTTCTAACTTCTGACAGCTAGTTAATAACAGTTAAGTACTTACTGGTAATGTTTATCATCCTCATAATATCTCTAAGGGTATATTTTGTCAGTACTAGAGCTTCTAGTTGATAAGCGTTAAAGGCAAAGCCTTTAGACCACCCTTTGCCTTTGACCTAACGCTCCATTGGTTTTGCGGTTGGCTTGACATCTGTCAATAATTTTAACAAGATAAAAAAATGAATCTAGTTTCCCACTAAAGGATACTTGTTATCAACAGCTGTGACAGTACAAGCAAACAAATATTTTATTTTATTTCTTTAAAAGTATTTTTTGAATTTACATGAAGTATAAAAATAACTGAAATTTAATAATACTGAGTTTAATCGGACGAATCGAGACAAATCAATCCCGAATAAAAACATTAATGTTAAATAGAAATAGAAAAGCCATATTTCGGGTAAAAAGTAAGATCATAGGTTTAGCTAAGTCTCCGCCGTCCGATTAAGTTCTACTATAGGTCTAATGTCTAATCCCCCTTCTCTATTCTTTTTCCCTCACAAACGCCATTTTTTCCTCTCTACCATTTTTTTCCAAATCACTCCAAACGTTTTTACATTAAAATAAAAACTTTTTCAGACTTGGTAATTACCGCAGCAGAAAGAAGTTATAATTAATTAGATACAGTTGTGTATACTATACAACTTTGCATCCTCGTGTTGCGACACTCGGAGGCGTATATGTTTACAATCTTCGGTAAAAAGTTGTGAGATCGGTTTACTTTAGCCTCCGCCGTCCGATTAAGTTTTACTATGTCTAATCACCCTTATCTATTCTTCGTCCCTCATAAATGGAACTATTTTCTTTCCCAAATCACTTTACATTTAAATAAAAACATTTTCTGACTTAGGTTATAATTAGATACAGTCGTGTATACTATACAACTTTGCATCCTCGTGTTGCGACACTCGGAGGCGTATTCTCGTATGTTTACAATGTTAGTATCTTCGAGCTCAATGCTCAATAAAGCTCAACTGCACTTATTCCAGTATAAAATATGTACTATTAATGAGAGTATGAGAGTAAAAGAATACTTCAATTTTGATAATCTCTATACTAGCAAGCGCTTGTTATGCTTCCTTAATATTTTGAATAGGCGGATTTTTAGAAGTGCATAAACCAGAATTTATCTCATTTCTAATTTTTCCTTTTTCTTGTACCTACATTAAAATCTATCTATTTACAAAATTTCAAATTTCTAGGATTGCTAGAAGTACCTTAGAATTTTTAGGTAGTAGTATAGGTACACAATTCGTAATTGTGGGGACTAAGCTATCATTTTGAAAATTTGAAACTCATATCATACAATGATATTAGAAGCGTAAAATTTAGCCAAAAATATCATGTCTTGGATAATAACTTTATATTTATCGTATTATAACCGTCTTAAAACCAATAAGATACATGATTGGTGCTTACATCAAATAAATAACAATTCTTTTTACCGTGGTTTTATGGAACTTATTGTTGAAGAGCAAAATGCTTTAAAAAGTTTAAAACACTAAATACAAGCTAATAGCTAATATTAAACATAAATTGGTTTCGACTAATTTAATTGTTATTATCAATTCTCTGATGTCTGATGCGGAGGTAAAAATTAAAAGATAGGAACTAAAAAAGGGCTAATCTTAAAAACTATTGTCTCGAAATCACACAAGGAATCTGTAATATTAAATATTGAAAGAAAATTCTCTTTATGTAAAAATATATTTGTTAAACTTCAAAAAAGCTTTCTACCATCATCAGTGCCGAAAGGATGAAAAGTGTTAATTAATTATTGAAATTATGGGAGAGTTTTCAGTTATATTAAGACACCCTGGCACTATGGTGATGACCCTATATTGGGCGTAAAGGTGCTTCGAGGTTTAATAAATATATTTTGTCGTGGAGAGATTTTTCTATTCCTTCTAATACATCATATTTTAACTTACAATATTAAGTTAGTAAATTTAAAAATACTGATCTTGGACCTTTTGGTTATTCTGCTCTTCAGAATATACTGATTTTTAGAATGCTAAACATCATAAATATACAAACGAATGTTTACTAAAAACAATAGATTTTTTTTTAAGTTTTATATTAGTTATTTTGTATATTTTTAATTTAGTATTCATGTATAGTGGGTCAATTAGGGTTAATTGACCCACTATACACTGAAGAATAGACTATTTATTTTGATATGTGATTAACATTTTAAATTAAAGGGATTTGATTTATAAATGTCTTTTACATACATATTATATATAGAAACCAAAATTAAATCTTTGATATTTTTTCTTATAGATAGAAAGTAAAACGAATTGGAAATTCCAATAAAGTGTTTACACATAATAGAAAAAACCCAATAGTAATTAAACTCTACTGTTATATACAGCGGTATCTGTATTTGGCAGACAATAGCCATTAAAATAAATGGATCTCGTGGACAATAGATTGAATAACACACATAGAATTTTAATGTTTGCCTTAAAATGTTGAATAGTTTTTAGGAGATTAAGCAATGATTTTATGTTGGAATAAAATTGATGCTTTTAAAAACAGATGTACTGATAAAATAGGATAGAAAATTTATTTTTATAATTAAAAACTATAACAAACAATATGTTTTTGGGGTTTTTTAGGGCTTTAACAGTTCAATTAAAAATCCTTTTTTTGTTTCCTTATTTCTTTTTTATATACACCTACATTTCCTCTTCATTTAGGGCTTCTTCGGTCAATAAAAATAAAATCGACAATTTAAAATTATTAGTNATAAAATAATAATATGTTTTTGGGGTATTTTAGGGCTTTAACAGTTCAATTAAAAATCCTTTTTTGTTTCTTTCTTTCTTCTTTATATACAGCTACATTTCCTCTACATTTAGGGCTTCTTCGGTCTATAAAAATGGTGGTCTATAAAATGGAGAATTAAAAATTAGTTAATTTACAAATTTACAATAATTAAATAATTTTTGTTTTTAAATAATTTACTTACACTATATGTATAAACATTTAAAATAAATCTTTCTTTGTGGCACATTGTTTTCTCGCGTCCCATTTTAAACGAATGGTTTCAGGAGATTTGGGTCTAATTTCCTTCCCAGTAAGTTTTATGTCAGTTGACTTGACATGATCGTTATTATACAAATAATGTTAGGTTTTTCTAATGAGATTTTTACTTAATTATATTGTATAAAAGTCATAACAAAAACCTGAAAATATAACGGTCTGTATAATACAGAGTCTTTAATATGTATTATTATAGGCCCTGACCTAATAACTTATTTTGTATTTTAGTTATGCTTATAATTTTATTTGTTCATTCTTATGTTTAGGGTAATCAGGACCTGTTTGAATTGCTGGAGAGAGTACAGAGTAACCGGCTAGATGACCAGAGATGCGTACTACCTGCTTACTTCTCACAGGTACTTGACTTATTTTACTCTATTATCAGTACATTTTATTTATAATGTTTAAGAAAAAGTAATCCTTCTTATTAATACTCATATATAGATATAGGTGAAAAAGGTCATAAACATTTTGAAAGCTCAGGGAAACGAAAAAGCCTATGGTTAAGTTTAAGTAAAAAATAGTAAAACATCAAAGAGAAAATAAGTTTAATTTTTAAATTACTACATATTATCACTACTCGATAATGAAAACCAAATCGATCTTTTTAAATGAAAGCTGGTAATATAAAATTAATTAGCCAAGTATGTGCTTTCTGCAACTCTAAGTTTTTCAGGTACGATTTTGATTTTTAAATCCAAAGATTAAAATGTTTACTTTAGGAGATCGGAGGTACATTACATACATACGGACAGATCAGCGCAAGAATGCAAAAGGGTCATAGATTTTGTTTACGGACCCTAAAAAATAACTTGGTATTCTAAATCAAGACAATAATAAATATAATATAGGCAATCTCATCTCTCCCATATACTGGTACAAGTTAGTCTTTGTTAAAGATTTTAGTTACTCAATTCTCTCCTAGGTTGCAGCACTAATCAGGGTAGACTCATATATGTAGTTCTACTAAGTAGCCGCTAGAATGCGCTGTGTTCTTGATTTTGAACATCGGCTAATCGCAAACTGTATAGTAGCGCAGTCTAGCGACGGGTAACTGAACTAGCACCTTCACTTTCAACTCTGTTTAGTTCACCCTTCTCGCCAATAGGATGCAGCACTGGTACTAATCTACTTTTTAATTCACTTAACAACCCCCTTATTCTCATACGTCTTATTATTTTTTTTACTTTAAATTTATATTTTAACAGAGCTGGATTTACGTTTTGGTCGCATGAGGGCTATCCATTTTTTGCCGCCCCTTCTTGAGCTTTTACTGGCCAAAAATACCCCCCCCCCCCCATTCCTAACACATATTCCTACATATTTTTACGTACTCGATCTGTTTGTTACAGTCTTCTTATTTAAAAAAAAAATTTCTTCTGAGCTTACCGATGGTAACGGAAGCTATGTGGTTGTTTCGAAGAACGAAACGAAACAATTTAAGGTCTCCGACAAGGGAACATTTTTGGTCGTTTGGCGTTAATTTTTGNTAGGAGAAATATTGAATATAATTAAAATAAATTGATTGTTTTTAGTAATTAATGAAAATTAGGGTAAGTGTCCATCTGAGACTAAATCTCGAGAGCTAGTCTCGAGATTAGTCTCAGAACCTTGTCCACTTGAGAGCAACATCAGCCTCTCTCGAGTCTCCGAGACTAGTCTCAGCCCCATGTCCACTAGCCATTTCAATCTCGAGAGCGAGTCTCGATACTAAAAAGTCTCAGATGAACACTTGCCATTAAAAAGCTTCCAATGTAGCGATTTCAGGTTAAAAATCAGTATTAGCCGCATGTAATAAGTAGGTAATCAGAAGTTATCCTAGGATGTAAAAAAAAAGAAGTCTTAAATTATAATAAATCTTAATAAATATTAGTTTAATTCTATATTATACTGTGTATAATAATGTATTTTGGAAAATAAATCTCTAAATGACGAAAAAACCATAAAATTATTTTTTAATTCTTTTTTGCATCCGAGCTTACCGAAGGAAGAGGAAGTATTGTGGTTAAACCTGTGCGATTGAATGAATTTGGAATTTGATGAATTTGGATGGTTGGTCGTAATTAGCCCATTGCTGCTCCAGTGTTATGCATGCGCACAAACCTTTTTTTTTATTAACACCTATTTCTCTTTCTCTAACACTCATCCGATTTTGAAGAAATTTGGATGGTTTGTCCAAAGGAGGTCACAGATGGCCCCATATCAAAATTGCAATCCGTCTGTGCAAATTTATTACTGCTTAAAAGTAAGTGTGATTGTGTGATCCCACTGGGAATTGAAAAAGATAAAAATCTATCTTGACCATTTCTCCACTAATAGAACGTGAGGGAATTATGTGCCACACAAATTGCAGACTATTTTTGTGATGATTTGAATCTTGATTTTTTTTTAAAAAAAAAAATGGTCAGAGCTGTCTTTTGAAGTAGCAATGAAACCATAGAAGTAATCTCGCAAGATAATTGCGCTCCGATTTACAAGCATTTTAGCAGGGCCGTCCCTAGGGGGGGGGGGGTCATCTGGGTCAAACTGACCCGGGCGCCGCGTCAAGGGGGGGCGCCGTAAGGCCCCCCATCTTAAGCTAATAGGTAAATGGCAATAGGGGGAGAGGGGGTGCCACAGATGACGATGACCCGGCGCCTGAACCCCTAGGGACTAGGGACGGCCCTGCATGTTAGAAACATTGTTACCAAAACTATATTTTCGAGAAAGTTGGTTTAAATTATTTAAAATTGCATTTATTAAATATTAGTCTTCTTAAAGACATTATCTAACATTAATTGTATTAGATAGTTGATATAAAAAGGATGTAAAAAAAGATTTAGAGGTATTATGTATGATTGATTTAATAAAATTTAAGATGCGCTTTTTTGGTACGGAGTTAAAGAGATTACCAGACTATGTTCGATTATAATGAAGCGTAGGATGTTTTGAGGGTTTAGATTACTTAAAGTCTAAGTATACTAGTTAATAACTGTCACTGGATAAAGAAACTTTCTAGCTCTGCAGTCCTCAGTACTCAATAGTGAAAGTACTTCTTCACAATGAACTGTAACTATCATATGAAATCTTACCGTACTGTTAATATCTTGAGTTTAGAAACTTCGAAACCATAAACAGGAACTTGCGTCTCGTTTAATTAATCTTATTAAGCTTCTATTTCTCTTTGCCTTCGTTTATATAGTACTATATCAATCTTCTTCTATCTCTTATCTAATCTATTATCTTATTTTTAACTTAACTATTACATCTTTCTAGATAGAAAGAGGATAACATTATCCATCTTATTCTGCTTTCTTGATAGATAATAATATTTTGATAGATGATTTTAATTTTATCTGGAGTAAAAAGAAAGTTATTAACTCAAGAGGAATGCATCTCAAACCGTATATTTTTAAAACATATCAAAAATAAAAAATAAAAAAAATCGGTCCGAGACAACTCAAACATATTTTCTCATATACGAGTGCATAAGTATTACTTATCCTAGTGTTTTTCATTTATTAGTTTTCTTAGATACATTTAATTATTATTTGACATTTTATAAAAATAACTTCTCCCCACTCCCCAGCGGGCAATCGAACCACACAATACTCTCTATTTATACGAGAAAGTAAAAATAGATTTAATACATCACAATTAAATGTGAATATTTAACGCCTCAATGTGGCATAATCTTATGGCTTTTCCCGTATTCTCCTTAGCGGCGTAAACACACATTTTTTCTGTATTCCTCCCATTAATTTTAATAATAACATTAATTAATGTATAATCCTAAAAATTCTTACTGTCTTCATGAACTGATAAGCCGATTATTTAAAAGAAGTTGTAATATTAGATTAATTAGATCAAATGATAAAGATTACTTGATATACGTTTGAAATGTTAATGTTCCTATAACTTTTCCTTATAAAATTATTACATTCTTTAATCACTAGTTTGCCATCATAAATCAATCAAGTATTATTTGTCTATTTAATTATTTATTAATAGCTTGTTATACACTTCCATGTATAAATGCATAAGCCTCGATATTAGTTATCATTCAAAATTTTATTATATTTTTCGCTTATTTTTTATGTGTCAATTTGTCTACTTAAATTAATGTTTAATAAAGATACAAACCATCCAAAACCATATTAAATATAATTACAAGTATACTTGACGTTTCAGAACCTGCTGATTATATATTATGTCTGTCGGTCAGTGTAGACAATTCGGTTGTTTCAGGAGCTTGTATTTCATTCACGTAGGTGTTATTAAATGATCCTTTTGAATGAGCGCCTCCGAAAAAATATCACAAGCCGAGTTCTTTTTGGATTATTGCCATTTTATTTAATTTTAGACTTCCGTTCCAGACCTGCAATTTGTATATAATATATATATTTATATATATGCAATATAATATTTTAAATACGTAAAAAGGATTTTAAAATGAAATTATAATGTATTATTTTGTAATACAAATAATTAAAGAATTAAAAGTTCTAAGTTTAATTTTAATCAACTAACCAGTAAGCTATTGTATGATTTTTAATTTAAATAATAATAATCTATAGTAATTT
>KZ651241.1:397084-412639 GCA_001010745.2 Gerris buenoi
GGGTAATATTTCATTTTCCCCGCCATTTCGTCAAAGAATTAATAATTCAAATTAATTAATTAATTATTAAATTTAATTAATTAATTAATTAATTTGTTAAAATGTTTTAGTATTGGTAGAGAGTCTATGTGCCAAGTTTCAGCACAATTGGATAAGTGAAAGAGGGTTGCCTTCCAAATATTTTGACGCCAGGCACGTAAGCACCCAGGCACAAAAGTGAAGTTAATATAAAGGATTTAAAAAGAGTTTATTTTATGATATATCTTTTTAGTAAAACTGTTATCAAAAGAAAAATTCAATTAAGATCTTTTGAGGTAGATTTTAGATGTTTATCTATAAGAAGTGCATTTTATTCTGGGAAATCTAAGATCAGATATCAAACCTTAGTTGGTCGGTTCCAGTCCGTTTTTCCTTGAACGTCCAATATTAATAAACAAACAGCTTCCTGCACCTGTCATATTACGTTTAATCGGAATTAAATCTGTTTATTGAAAATAAACAAATATGTAATAACATCTCGTTTAACTTTTATATTATAAAATTAACTAGTACACAATATATGTATAATGTTTTAGATTAGTTACATTTTTTTTTTACTTTTAGAAAGATAAAATGTTTATACTCACTTTTAGCCGAAAAGAAGGAGTGAAAAGAATTCTTTGAGTTATTAAAGACGATGTTCCAGAGTTGATAGTGCAAAACAAGAATACTTAGGATAATACAGAATAAGGTCGAAGTTTGTCAGTATGATTAATATTCATGTATACAGCTTGTTCAACAATGAGCTGATTAGGTTCCCCATATGAAATTTTATTCGCTATAATAAGATCTAAGGAATTCTAATCAACACCCTGACAATCGAATCAGCTACCTCAACCCCATTAAACCTTTAACTCTAAATCAGACTGGTATTAACCTTTTAGTTGTTCATCATAAGCTCTATTTTGTTTCTAATTTTACGTTTACGTACAATCTCAAGTATCAATGAAATGGTTTATAGTGGTCGTTTATAGGTGTGTGTGCACTTGTGTGTGTATACTTTAACCGTTTCGATTTCGCTTTTATTCTGTTTGTACCGTATTTTTATTTTTTTTTATTATCTTTTTTTTTTTTGTAAGAAGATTAATATGACACATGAATTTGTTTTAAATTTTTTAACCATTCTTTTTTTACTTAAAAAATGAAAACTATAGTGGTTTTATTTTTATATCTGAGCATGGTTTCTAACGATACATAAAGCAAAGATTTAAAAAAGTAAATAAATATATGAAAGAAGCTATATCATAGTTTTTATAACATTAATCATATTTTATTATTTAAAATTTAAGAAGTATAATTCAGGGGAAAAAAATAAATACCGCTAAAAATACCGTAGAAGACTTATCCTATTATTATAAACTTTGCCAAAAAGTCAAATTGTGAACTAAATGTTGCAATACCTCTATCCACTTTTTATTATATCAGAGTCACGAAAAAAACAAGGTAAACTAGAGGTTAAAACTTTTTATAGCAACTGACTTGTAAACACCAGAGAAAATGAATTAGACAGTTAGGAAATAGTTTGACGCGAGCTCCGCTAGACCGCGTGCCCAGAAGCCCAAGGGGCGTAGCCCTTCGTTGCTTCAGGCGTTTGAAAGCATTGAAATTGATGTGGCACGATTTCATGAAATATTTTACTTTTTTGTTATTCCCGAGCTACAATCTGACGAAATAATAACTTACAAAGTGCAAAGAAATAACACCCTCTGAAATTATATATTTTTTCTGAAACACCTCTTCGTGATTTTGATCTAGTCAGGTAATAATTGCTTTCAATTTTTTTTTACCCTAAACCAAATCAATAAATCAAGTTTTTTCTATGTATAATAAAAGATTTTTCTGTAAGTTATTACTGTTCCTGGTTCCTAACATTAAAAAAATAATATTACATAACATTAATTAAAATCATCAAAAAAGTATTTGCTCCTCATTATTTTTAATTAAATAATTTGAATACATTTACTAAATTTTATATAATTAAAATATAAATAAAGTCTTATTTTTTTTATTTNAGGTAGAGATATGGGGTTTGTGGGGTCTGAAAACTGCATTCTTTTACTTTAAATTTCATATCTATAACTTAAAAAAATATTGGGTGAAAGACATGGAATGGCGGTTTGAAATAGGGTCGTAAAAAAAGTCGTTGTTCGGGTTGTAATCGTTGTCCTGTATTATGGTTTTGATAGACTTTTTTTAAGACCCTATTTCAAACCGTCATTACATGTCTTTAACCGAATAGTTTTTAAGTTATAGATATGAAATTTATAGTAGAAGAATTTAGCTTTCAGACCCCGCTAACTCCATGTCTCTATTTATTACAGAAGCTGAGCTATAAGTGTTTAAAAAAGTGCGGTTATTCGCCCACTCAGTATATCAATATTGATATAACATGTGCCTTAACGTGTAATTATTTAAGAAATTTGTTCTTAAGGATTGTTCCCGTCATATTTCTATCTTAATCCTTTTTAGGACGCCTGTGATTAGGTTAATTCAAATTCAAGCGCACCACATACACCTAAGCTACATTGAAGGCGACGCGTGTAAAATATTGTTGTAGAATAGATCATAGGACGCCTATCAACCCTTTTAGGCCCAAGGGAAAAGAGCTTTATGAATATTGATAAAGTTTCTGAGCAAGGGAAGCTTTGTATTCTCTCATCCATGTAGCTATATATCCCTTTTAGATTTAGTTTATTCTAAAAGCCTTTTCTTCTAAAACCTACAGAAAGAAAGAGACAGAAGCTTCCGTAGAAAATTTCTCCAGATTATTTACCTGGCTTACTCAAAGAAAAATTATAAGTTTATAAGATATTGAACTTGTAATAATAATTGTTAGAATGTATAATATATCACGTTTAAAATAATACCAGCCCGTAAAAACCAAGTTTTTTTATTATAAATCCTTTATATTTTTGCATTTTAGTGAGGGGACATATTGGTATTAATTCATTTAAATTTTAAATAATTATTTAGACAATAATTAATTAATTTGTTAAAATGTTTTAGTATTGGTAGAGAGTCTATGTGCCAAGTTTCAGCACAATTGGATAAGTGAAAGAGGGTTGCCTTCCAAATATTTTGACGCCAGGCACGTAAGCACCCAGGCACAAAAGTGAAGTTAATATAAAGGATTTAAAAAGAGTTTATTTTATGATATATCTTTTTAGTAAAACTGTTATCAAAAGAAAAATTCAATTAAGATCTTTTGAGGTAGATTTTAGATGTTTATCTATAAGAAGTGCATTTTATTCTGGGAAATCTAAGATCAGATATCAAACCTTAGTTGGTCGGTTCCAGTCCGTTTTTCCTTGAACGTCCAATATTAATAAACAAACAGCTTCCTGCACCTGTCATATTACGTTTAATCGGAATTAAATCTGTTTATTGAAAATAAACAAATATGTAATAACATCTCGTTTAACTTTTATATTATAAAATTAACTAGTACATAATATATGTATAATGTTTTAGATTAGTTACATTTTTTTTTTACTTTTAGAAAGATAAAATGTTTATACTCACTTTTAGCCGAAAAGAAGGAGTGAAAAGAATTCTTTGAGTTATTAAAGACGATGTTCCAGAGTTGATAGTGCAAAACAAGAATACTTAGGATAATACAGAATAAGGTCGAAGTTTGTCAGTATGATTAATATTCATGTATACAGCTTGTTCAACAATGAGCTGATTAGGTTCCCCATATGAAATTTTATTCGCTATAATAAGATCTAAGGAATTCTAATCAACACCCTGACAATCGAATCAGCTACCTCAACCCCATTAAACCTTTAACTCTAAATCAGACTGGTATTAACCTTTTAGTTGTTCATCATAAGCTCTATTTTGTTTCTAATTTTACGTTTACGTACAATCTCAAGTATCAATGAAATGGTTTATAGTGGTCGTTTATAGGTGTGTGTGCACTTGTGTGTGTATACTTTAACCGTTTCGATTTCGCTTTTATTCTGTTTGTACCGTATTTTTATTTTTTTTTATTATCTTTTTTTTTTTTGTAAGAAGATTAATATGACACATGAATTTGTTTTAAATTTTTTAACCATTCTTTTTTTACTTAAAAAATGAAAACTATAGTGGTTTTATTTTTATATCTGAGCATGGTTTCTAACGATACATAAAGCAAAGATTTAAAAAAGTAAATAAATATATGAAAGAAGCTATATCATAGTTTTTATAACATTAATCATATTTTATTATTTAAAATTTAAGAAGTATAATTCAGGGGAAAAAAATAAATACCGCTAAAAATACCGTAGAAGACTTATCCTATTATTATAAACTTTGCCAAAAAGTCAAATTGTGAACTAAATGTTGCAATACCTCTATCCACTTTTTATTATATCAGAGTCACGAAAAAAACAAGGTAAACTAGAGGTTAAAACTTTTTATAGCAACTGACTTGTAAACACCAGAGAAAATGAATTAGACAGTTAGGAAATAGTTTGACGCGAGCTCCGCTAGACCGCGTGCCCAGAAGCCCAAGGGGCGTAGCCCTTCGTTGCTTCAGGCGTTTGAAAGCATTGAAATTGATGTGGCACGATTTCATGAAATATTTTACTTTTTTGTTATTCCCGAGCTACAATCTGACGAAATAATAACTTACAAAGTGCAAAGAAATAACACCCTCTGAAATTATATATTTTTTCTGAAACACCTCTTCGTGATTTTGATCTAGTCAGGTAATAATTGCTTTCAATTTTTTTTTACCCTAAACCAAATCAATAAATCAAGTTTTTTCTATGTATAATAAAAGATTTTTCTGTAAGTTATTACTGTTCCTGGTTCCTAACATTAAAAAAATAATATTACATAACATTAATTAAAATCATCAAAAAAGTATTTGCTCCTCATTATTTTTAATTAAATAATTTGAATACATTTACTAAATTTTATATAATTAAAATATAAATAAAGTCTTATTTTTTTTATTTCGTAAAAGTGTCAATTACTCTGTTCTTTATATAAACTTGGAGTAAGGGATAATTAATTGGGGTATTTCTGTAAATAGTTTATGAGAGACCGAAAAAATAATTAGAAAAGTAACAACTAGAGCGAAAGAAAGTTGATAAAATTGGTTTTAAGATCGATGGAGTGTCATTCAACTCGCCTTTTCATTGTGAGATGTTCCTCTTTACTCTATACATTCATAATCAAACCATAGTGATAGCTAATTTAAAATGGTAAGTAGTATTACACGGTAGCCTTTAGTGCTCGAGGTCATGTTTCAATATTATATTTCAGCGTTTTTTTTTATAAAAATTATACTTGCAAACAGGGATTTAAAAAAAAAAAAAAAAATATTATTCATGTTACCTTTGTTAAAAACATTTTTCCTTCTCGAATTATATTACTTTTTAGGTCATTATTTCACAAAGATAAGTAATGTTATTGAGAATTTTCCATTTACTTTTTACTTTTATCTTATATTAAGCGAATATTTGGCCCAATTGAGAACGTTATACACGGAATTCACTCACTCTAGGTGATCTGTGATCTACTGTATCAGTGGCAGATCATAAAACAGGTGTAGTTCAATATCCAAACAACTAAACAACATATATTTCTAACATTTTTACTGTCAAAGATCTACAACACAATCGAGAATCTACCAGTGGCAGGTTAAAAAAGTATTGTATAATATTTTTCTTACATGAAGTATAGCAATTAAATTCAAATTTTTTTTTTTTTTTTTTTTTTTTTCATTTTTTTGGACTTTAGTTGATGTTTATTGATTTTAGAATCTTAAAGTAACCAATTGGAGTTTGCCTCTGACTGATCAATATATAGATTAATTGATCTAGTAATAGATTTTTGTTTTGTTTCTTGTCCGCCCTTATACGTTCTTAAATACCTGCTGGTATTTCAGCTAAAAGATCTTTACCAAAGTCTCATAGAAATTAAGTATAAGGGAATAAAATAAAATAAGATCGTAGTTTTAAATCTCCAATATAATTTTTCCTTAGTTCTTTAAAAATAATTCTTAAAGACATATATGTAATACCTATTAGAAAAGATGGCGAAACTAGATGAAAATGGAAAGTGTTAAAGACCTATCAGTGCGTCAAATTTGGTATCAGCATTGAAGCTTAAAAAGGTCAATGTAAAGTCTAAGGGAAAAGGGCGAAGAGTCGGAAAACTCATTAAAACACTTTGGAAAGACCTGAAAGGATTAAAACTCCGGATATCCTCGCCGATATTTTCAATAGAAATTTTAACCAAACGGCCATCAATAGAGTATAAATACTGTTTTATTGTATAAATGCAATTATAAAATAAAAGGTTTTTGCAGTATGAACAATTTCTTTCTCAATATCTCCAGACCCGTGTTTTTCTCTTTTATAGGCGAAATAATCGACCTTTACAAAAGTTCAAAATAGAAATGAAGGGTTAGGTAATTAAAATTTTCGGGGAACATTTTCCTGATTGAAAATATGAGGGGAAATTTAGTTATTATCTCAGATGAGGAAATTTATTTTAAAATAGATCTCGATTCATATTGGCAAATAAATTTAGTTGGAAATTAAAAATAAATAATTTGAAATAAATTACATATAAAAAGAAGTAATAGTTCTTTGCAATTATTCTCTTTTCCGGAAAATTCAAAATGAATGGAGGTAAAAATAATATCAATTTGGAAAAACACATTAAAATGAAATAATATTTCTTTTTAATTATGCTTTTCATCCGGACAATATTCTCCCGTCAATAATTTTAATAACATTACTGCAGTCAAATATCAATAATTTTTTTGCAGTAAAATGCATGGTAAGCAAGAAGCATTTATTGGTGAAATTACTATAGTAAAACTTTTCGGGAATAAACAACAATTTAATAAATGTTGTTACTCTTAGATTCAAGTGAAGTGTGTATTTAATTTAATTCACAAAGCCTTTGGGATTATCTGGATTACACTCGACAAAGATTTGTGGTATTCTCATATTCTATATTGAACTCTAATAGTAAGTATGTATTATCTATTTATTTACTAAATTCAATAACATGTTTGTTATTGTTGGTTTGAATAAAAATATTAATAACATATTTGTTATTGTTAGCTTTGATTATACACTGATCCTTTATTAAATAAAAATAACATGAAGTATTTTTGACTGCAGTTATTTTAGAGATAATAGGTGATAAAAATATAAAATATCACGATTAGAACTCATTGAAAACTTAAAATAAACAGAAAGAATATGTTTTATTTTATGTGTATTTTTGTAAATACCATGGTGTAGGAAAATAATTTGTATTAACGATTTACAAAATTATTTTTAAAATCTATAGATTTGTCTCGTCTTATGCTACATCCAGTCTTTTCAATGTAGGGATTTAAGCTTTTAAGAATTATTTTATGTAAAATATTTTAATATAATAACAATAACAGTGAATGACTGCAGATTACATCTTGGAATTCGAGCGAATTTTGTAGTAGGTTTTGAAATATTCTTATGATTTATTGAACTTCATATACGTTGAATAATTGTGAGAATAGAGTTAGATTGTGCGAGTTGGCGCATCAATCACAGAGAATAGTTAGATTTGTCTGAGAAGAAATTACGTGTGGTTTATAATTGCTGTAAGATTTGGCTTTTGTTTATTGGGCAATATCTCTTAAGAATAAACGTTACTTTTTTGTCTTTATAACTTAACTTTGCTATAATATTAAAGATAAAGAGAATGCTATATTATAATACTGGCAAGTGCATCTTAGAATTTTCAGTTAGGTCTTCGATAGTAAGGACCTTCGATGGAAAATTGTTTGGTTATCTGAGATGACTATGTACACAAGATTCGTTGGGAATTTCAATATGTTCAGCCAAAATGTTTGATATAATAAATAAGCTCCTTCGGTAAAATTTAATACTTCAAAACTGATAACTGCAATTGCACAGTTTTGCCTACTGCCTTTAAACCGTTATTTGATGTGTACCTAATTAAACAATTTCACTGTCTAATGATGTTTTTACTGTACACGTGATTAAATCAGATTTGAATCTTTTTAGAATACTTTAATCACCTGTAAATAATAGGTTTTTTGTTTATTCAAGTTTGGAATTGTGAGTAATATATTATGTTTTTAGTAGCTAAAGTATATCCAATGCAATAATTCTTTAAAAACAAAATTGCTATATGTTTAATAAAGACAGCTTTGACACTTTTGATGGTCGAATGTCATATAATTTTTTTTGGGGTCCCTAAGCAAAAATGAGGACCCTTATACATTTCTGCTCTTGTCTGTTTTTCAGAAACTCGCCTGATTTCCGAAAGTACCCAACACCAACTCCTTGAAACATAGCACTTATGTTACGAGTAATGAATGACCCTCACTCAAGAAGACTACAGGACAGTTCCAAAAAATCATCCCTCAAAAACTCAAAAAAAAGGGAATTGATATTTAAGGGGTTTAAGATGTCTTTATAACAGAAATGTTTCATGTGAGGGGTGTATTTTGGTTTAAAAAAATAAAAATTTAGTTTTATATATAAAATATAACATAAAAAATAAATATATTTTATATAAAAATATAATATTTTTTCCCCAAGAAGACGGGTTTTAAGAAAATGTTATTTATTATTTATCGTATTTTATAATGGTATTTTTTAAAAAGGTTGTAACAACCTTTTTTTACGGCATTAAAATGACAATGAGAGATTAATCAAGTTTGAGTTTAAAACAATAAAAGAGGTTAAATTATACATATTTACATATTCAATAGAGTTAAAATAATTATTATTTGCATCTCAATCCTCTTGATTCATTTCGGCAAATCCTCTAACTAAACTTAAATTAATATAAAAATTTATTCGTAAAGAAATATGGAATAATACAAAATTGGAGTTTAAATGTATACGAATATAAGACAATAAAATAAAACAATAGAAATAACGGAGAAAGACGAAAACAATCAGGATTTTAATCATAAAGAGAGTAAGGGGAGAAGAGAATTTGATGAAATAATGAATAAAAAGAACTTTGAAACTTTCAAATGTGAACGAATGACTTTTCAAAACTTGAGTGGAGAAATAATATTAAAAGATAAGCTTTTCTTCTGGCATTTATAAGTCTTTTTTCATGGGTCTTGCCTGTCCTTAACACCCCGAGACTTAAGAACAAGATCATTTTAATTAAATTGTATTTTGAAGAGGATGGAAGCCTGACTTTCATTTACGCTTTTTATTGTCTCCCCTCTTCTTAGACTCCTTCCCTTTCAATTGTTTTGCGTTTTCCAAGTTGTTTCGCCTTTAAATATCCTTCCTCTTTTAAATTTTAAAAGATGAAGAGAAAAATGGGATTAAAATAATAATTTTCTTATTCCCACTCGGAAATTTTAATTTGTATTATAATTATTAAAAAATAAACAAACCCTTTGAGACATTTTGTAGTTTGTTTATAATTTTATTCACTTGTGATTTCAAGGCGCTAGTAGTACTATAAAGGGGGAGACGTTTTTCTTAATTTCTAAGGATGATTAATCTACACTAAGATCAAAAATGTAGGATTTAATTTTATTCATTTTTTTTTTTTTTATTAATTAAGAGTAAATTTCACAAAATCCTTTGTCGAAACATGCAACTTAATTAATATTTATATCCCAGATCATTCTAATTATTGGAAATTTTTGAATGGGTGGAACATTAAAAATATTTTATTGGCAAAAGTTAAGAAAAAAACCTTGAATTGTAAGAGCAAGGCCACTCTTCAACACAATACATAAATTATTAATACATCTTTGTATCATTGAACTTGGAGTAAAAAAAAAACTAAAAAAACTTTCATTTGTCACAAAAATTCTTCTCCTACTTCTTTCGATACTTCTTATTTTAAAATTCAACAATTTTTTTTTATCCGTCTGATTTTCTTTGAGTTTACTTTTTTGCAAATTAAAATACCATATCTTGAGTAGGATGAATTTTGACAGATTCATTTCTCATCCAATACCTACTTCCAAGTTCCAAGTCAATCATTCTTTTCGAACAAAAGACCTGATCAATCATTCATTCTTATTCCCACTTGAGTCTCAATCATCTGTGTGTATGTATATTTATAGTTTATTTTTTTGTTGTTTATTTTTATTATTTTAATTTTTGTGTATTCGTGTGGTTCGCCTCTGCATCGCATGTCAGTACGATGTTCCGTATATTAAAAAAGATATAATATTTCATGATTGCTATCTTTATAAATGTCTCAGTTAAGATATAAGATAATTGTTACCTATAATATTTATTTTTTACGACACAACAATAGTTAGATATTTATATTATCTTGATTTTGTTTATTTTAGTGGACCTACTTTAATGTTTTTATTCAATCGCTGCTTTCTTTGAAAACATTTTTATAGACGCAATATTTCTAGAGTATTTGCTTAATATTAATTACTACCAATGACAAGTTCAGTTTTATTTATTTTCTTCTTTTAAGGTTCATTATACATTGTTTGAATAAGAAATATTATGACAATTGTTATTTATTTGAGAATCATTAATGTTATCAGAAGCATATTATTTATTCATTTACACTAAACAGTAATTAGAATTTTAGACAAATTTTAATAGTAGTTTTATATATTTTTTCGAGGGGTTGAGTGTTTTGTTTAGATGTGGAAGAGAAGAGGTAGTGGTAGTAATTAAAGCCCTTGTGGGACTCCCTAGGGTTAGCTACTCTGCCTACGGTCCCCAGGGTGTATTTCACTAGGAGAGCAGTGGAGGGCGTGACAAGGAAACTCTGACGTCATCAACCGACCGGGGGCATTCTCTTCCTTATAAATATACTGAAATATTCACTAGATTATTTCCCCTGTGAAGGCGCAAGGGGGTACAAGAGACAAGGGGGCAATGTACTCAGAACTCAAGGCACAAGAATCTCTTTACATTTACAAGAGATGTATTTCAGAATTTAGAAAGGGCTTCAATTCCCCCCTACCCTACTCTTCCCCCTTGGAAAATATAGTGGCCCTTTGGGGGGATGTAGAGGTTTTTCACAACCACACGGACCCATTTTCTTTTTTCTTGGAACCCACCACCTTCAATGTTTTCTTACCTGAAACAAAGCCTTAAGATGTCTACGTGGCCCATGGGGCCCACTTACCCCCTAACTCAGTGATAAATGTATGTTGAAGGAGGACAGAGAACCTCGTATAGCTTTCCTTGTCCAGATATATCCACGTTGGCTACTTGTCTCTAGGATACTCGAACAAACTTTCGCCAGTTCAATGGAATAATTTAATTTTTAACATGTCCCTTGTTGGTTGAACCTAAAGCTATGTTTGGAACCAAGATAAAGTGCTAGTTACATTTTCAAATAACCAAAAGAGGTGAGATATATTGCTCTACTGAATTAAATTATTTAGATTTTTTATTGTAACCATAATGAATCAACCAGTGCCTTAAAGGTTTGCGCAAACATTTTGACTGTGTATGGGGCGGTTTGATGTTTGCGCAAAATGTTTGATCGTGTATGAGGGCCTTTAGTATAATAGTATGTAAACTCAAATATTATGAATAATCAATCATATTGTCAAAATATCATCATACATTTTGGTGCAAACTGAGTTCCACATTATTCAACATTTAACAATATCTTATCTTATATCCTTGTTTTTACAATAGCACAATGGTATTAGATAAACTTAGACAAATTACAAAAGTTCATACTACAAGATATTAACTTCTATTAAAAAAAAAAATATATATATATAATCGCTTACGTCATTATAGATTTAGATTACCAATATAAATATGTATATAATGTATGTATATAGAGAGGGGGATAGTATGTGTAATATATCTNTTATTAAATTTAAAAAAAATATATATATATAATATAAATATTAGTCTTTATAGACAGGTATAGTTTTAATTTAGCCAATAGTCGCTTAGCATTTAGTCACTCTAAAATGTTCGATAATTATTAAGTTTAATTTTAGAACGAAAACTAACACATACGTTTATTGTAACAAAAGCCCTTTAAGAAAAGCTAATCATTAAGTTGATTTATAACTAGATTTATTGTAATACGTACAAAGAACATCAATCCTGGAAGTGATTCTATGAATAGGCGACCATCAAATATCAATAACAATCCAGATTGAAACCAGGATATGATTGATTGACTCAGTAATTATTCCTGGACGTACGAAAAAACCCTTACTAGAATAATATTTTTTGGACGTTTTTTGGTCTATCAACTACACTTGAGTTAATCTTCGAATTTAAAAAGTGCAAATTTAAAAATGATTAATTAAAGTACATATTATAAAAATCAACCTTGAAGAATTTAAAAGTCATGAATTTAATTATTTAAATACATATTTCATTTTTCCTCCTTCCTCGACTTTTCCTCGATTTTTTTTAATTTAAGATTTTAAGGTTTTTTTAAAGTTGCTTTTATTTTTGTATATTTTTAATTTGTATTGGTTTATTTTTTTCTGTTTCAGGTAAGAAGTTTTTATGAAGGGTTGTTGGTCTAGCGTTAAGTAGTTTATTTATCCCTGCAGTTTTATATTTATTAAAAAAAACTCGAGAACTTAATGCTCTTCAGCTTTTTTCTACTAACGAGGCACCAGGTAAATCATTAAAAATATACATTAAACATTTTTATATTCTCACACGCGCACACACATACATACATACATATATATTTTACACAAAGATCAAAAATGTAGGATTTAATTTTATTCATTTTTTTTTTTTTTTTTTTTTTTTTTTTTTAATTAAGAGTAAATTTCACAAAATCCTTTGTCGAAACATGCAACTTAATTAATATTTATATCCCAGATCATTCTAATTATTGGAAATTTTTGAATGGGTGGAACATTAAAAATATTTTATTGGCAAAAGTTAAGAAAAAAACCTTGAATTGTAAGAGCAAGGCCACTCTTCAACACAATACATAAATTATTAATACATCTTTGTATCATTGAACTTGGAGTAAAAAAAAAACTAAAAAAACTTTCATTTGTCACAAAAATTCTTCTCCTACTTCTTTCGATACTTCTTATTTTAAAATTCAACAATTTTTTTTTATCCGTCTGATTTTCTNCCTTCCAAGAATGTTTTTGTTTTAAATTTAATTTGTTTTATCTACGATTTTTTTTTTAAGTTAATGAATTTTTAATCTTCCATTAAAAAGTAAGACGAGAAACATACATTAAAATATGATGCATAAGAATATTTGTATTTGCAAATTATTGTTTATTAATTTCGATTTTTTGACATAGGTATACTAGAGTGCATTCCTAATAACGTTTAAACGACTTTATAGATTAACTAATTAAACACCTGTTATCCGATATTTTTTTTGATCACTATGAATGTAAACTCGCTCCAGCTTACTTCAAAAATATATTAATGCTAAGATTTAGAAGCATACATTAGCTAGTATTTGAAATTTTATATTTCACTCTTGCCTTAACACAAATTAAAATTAAGCTCCCTTTAAATTGCACACATTTTAACGTAACGTATATTTGAAACTATTTTAATTGAGTTTTAAATTTGAACATACAATCACTTTTAAAAGCGAAGATTAACTTTCTGGTTGATAGATCAAGAAACGTTCAAACAGTATTCAAATATGGCTTGTGTCGTAATTCCAGGAATTGCTGTAATAGGATTTAATCTAATTGTAATTTCAGAAAAAAATAATTCAAACATGTTTTATCATTTATTTTATTTTTATTCCATTTTTGTGATTCTTAGGAATACCATATTCGGCTTATTTATATTCTTATACAGGCGTTATTCCAAATAGGTCCACTTGACCGTGACTAGAATTACTTTTGATTTTTTTCTATTTAGTTTTTATCCAAATTACAATTTATGCTTACCAACATTTTAAGAAGGTTATTTTTAAACTATTTAGACTATAGGTTTTAAGACGGAGGCAATAAAAAATAGTTTTTAAACTGATTTTTTTAAAGGTTTTTTCCCAAACATTTTCGAATTAATTCTAAGGTAAACCTAAACGGACTTAAACAATTTATTGTCAATTATAGGATACTTTATTAGTAGAATGGATTAACTACATATCTCTACTCTTTTTGAAATTAACTTGGATTATATTTACATCCCGAATCCAATCATATAAATTCTCATCAGATCTCATGTTATGTGTAAAGTTTATTTTTAACTGAACACGTTATTTTTTTTTTTTTTTCATTTATTTTATGATAGTCTGCCAATTAGTGTGGCACATAACTCCTCGTGTCCTATTTTATATAATATAATGATTTTATGCTTTTGCAACATGCAGTACTTTTAAAGATATAGGTAGGTTTAAATAAATGTATGCTTGTGCTCATGCAAACTAATGAGCGCAGAAGGTTTAAACTTCTTATATGGGGGAAGGGGACGAAACATGGGCTAAGTATGACGTATCATCCAAATTTATATAAACATGACGAGTTGTTTTAAGATATGTTGGTTCGCAAAAAATGAGGGACAAATAACACGGAGCCAAAAATGTTCTTTGATGTCCGAAATGGATTTCTTATCATGGAATTTTTGATATCGGAGACATAAAGAATTTTCGTTCGATGACAGCTCCGTTACTTTTAGTAAGCCCGCAGAATTGTTTATTTCAAATAGTAATATTCATTTCAAGTTATTGATATGAATTTATTTATTAAATTTGCGTTATATATTATTATATTTTTCGTGCCGTAAGGGAATAAAATATTATATTTGAAGCAGAAGTTGCAAAGAAATTGATATGCATCATAATACAGCTTGGAGGAAGACAATATTAAAAGAGAGACTAGAACATGATTTATTGCGAAAATATGATTTTGTGGGACCTCAATATTGGGACTAAAGGGGAAGGGGGAAGGGGTTGGAAATGGGAATGGAGAGGTACAATATTGGGGCAGTAGAGTGTATATAATGTGGAACTGGGGACCCAATATAATGCTAGGGACTGCAGTAAAGTAAATTAGGGAGGCTTGTGGGACCTATAGGATCCAAACTGTCCCTTGCTATAAATTGAGGGGGTTCAGATGGGTATGGGCACTGGAAGGGGAACAGACATGATCTATTAGGGGTCATAAAACTGTAGTATTAGAAATCTCTTGCTTTCCCATGCTACCTTAACCCTCCCTTATGCTGTGGTCTGGGCCCTGTTTCTCATAATGCAAGGTACTGAAGATTTTTCCTTTCCTTATTGCTTTTTACCGACTAAGGCAAGAAGACGCAGTAAGTAAGAGTAATAAAAATTACAGCAGTGTACCAATAAAAATTAAAGCCATAAAGACGGTCGACTTATTGGTCAATAAAAGTGATTTCACAATGTAATAACAATGTCTCATTTTGTTATTGTTAAAAACAACAACAAGAATGGCTAGCAAGAATGGCGGTGTGAGAGCACGCTCGTCTCTGATAATTCCTATATCTTGTTTTCTTGAGCCGATTATAGGTCCAGAGTTGGGTGGGCATCGTCGGGCCCCTGATGAGTCGGTAGCGACGAAACGATGCAGGACATGGCGTTTTGCCGAGCCAACATCTT
>KZ651241.1:412817-432817 GCA_001010745.2 Gerris buenoi
AAAAAAATGGTAAAGAGATAATTTGTAGGTATTTTTCTCTTCTTTATTTTACTACTTCTCCACTTTTTGCGTAAATAGCTTGCTTCGCAAGTTATAAGGTGAAATCCACTAAAAAAATTAAAGAAGATAGTGGTTTTATTATGATTTCTCATATTTGCGTGTAAAATTTTTGTTGGACAACTTCAGATTCGTGTTCAGCACACCGAAAAACATAAAATTAACTGCCAGCGCAGTCTGGCCACCAACCGTTTTCACTTCAGCACTCTCCAAGCCTTCCCAATATTTGAACTCCCATTTGCGTGAAAACCGTACCCGTACGATGTACAAATAAATGTTATAGACATAAATTGTAGGTTGTAGGTTATTTTCTCCTTTTTATTTTACTACTAGACCACTTTTTCGTTAATAGATTGCTTTGTTATAAGTTATGAGCTGAAAACCAATAAAAAATTATTTTTTTTAGTACTTTTTCGATGATATTTGCCGCGGGCAATTTTGTTGGACAACTTCAGATTCGTGTTCTGCACCCCAAAAACATAAAGTAAACCACAAACAACAATTACACCGGAACTTTCCACTTCAAACTACCATTTGACTGGACTATTGATATATGTAATGTAAATTATATATAAATAACCACTTGACGGGTATAAACTATACAACGCGTTCATAATCCTTTTTTTCCTCACTATAAATTAATTATTATATAAATATATATAAGATATATTAAAGAATATGTAAAGATATATTTATGTAAACAATAATTTATTAATTATTACCTAGTAATTAGTCAAGTGATTCTAGTGAACCACAATTTATGAATCATTACCCACAACAATATAAATATCAATAACATTTTACTGGATAATATAAGTGATTAAAAATATAATAAAAATTAAATATTTATAATTGTTTTATATATACGTATATAACTTTAAAGACAATTAAGAAAGTACCTACATATATTATATAAAAGACCATATTATGTATAAATTATTGTATTTTTTATGTGTAAATGAATGATATATTAGTTATTTATACTAATAATAGTTGTTATTATTATATTTTGGTACTTATTATGATTTGAATACATGAACAATAATGAATCAATTATGTATTTTTAATATAGAGCAATAGGTCATGCATCCTTTATCATTTTGTAAACATCATAGAATCGACATCACTCATATTTTAACGTTCAATCTTCTCTCCTTTTTTTAATTGTAAATATTTATATTATTTGAACCCGTTTAATTTTTCTGTTTTTTTACAAACTTGTTTTGTTAATCGTGAGCTAGTTTTTTGTTTTGAACACCGTATTTGGTTGTATGACATAATAGTTATGATTATTATCACTGAATGAATCACTTTAAAATCTATAAGTTTAAAAATAAATTTCGATGTTTCCTTAAATTCATATATTATGTTGTTTACTCATGCCCCCCGTTCAATAGCCCCTTAAGTTATTGACAAATAATAAGATTATATTTTTAAAGAAAAAAGAGACAAAGAACAGAATATTTTAATCAACTAAGTATCCATAGATTTACTATCAAAAGGTGTTTTTAAAAACCCAGTGTTGCCCAACCTTTTTTGGGAAAAGAAAAAATATATTTTACTAAATTTTGGGCCTCCAAGGGCAAAATATAAATTCTGTGCTTGAATAATATGTCAAGGAATATATTTATTTAATCATGTTATTCATAGACTTAAGAATGAATTGAAGTGAATCCCCCATTCTCTTAAGAAGGAAAGATAAATTATTGTCGATTAATTTAAAATGGACTAATAACACAACTCTTTGATTGATAAGATTATCTAAAATCTAAAGGATAATTATACTTTTGTTTGGATGAATTTTGAAGGCATGTGAGGTTCGCTTACCTTGGACAGTTAAGCAGTTTTTTTTGTTATATTACTTGTGAAAGAGGTGCCTAGTGCCTACCAACTTAATTGCTTAAGTAATCAGCAATATTAATTCAATCTTCCCGCTTTTTACTTCTTCTTATAGAAAGAAAGTATTTATGGCGCAAAAATTCAATTATGATGGATTGAGTTCCCCTGAGTCCAAAAAAGTGGTTTTTAATGAATGTCATCTGTATAATATCTCGTCTGTTGTCTCTGCAGACGCGTGGAGCCTAAATTACTGGGCCGATTTTGACGAAATTCGGCATAAAACATTCAGTAAAAATTATACCCCGGGGCAAAATCGTGAAATACAATTTTTTAATAAATTTTTCAACTTTGGGGGCACTACCCCCCTAAAACTCTACAAAAAAAAATGGGGAAAGAAATTATTTGTCGATTTTTGCTAAATGTCCGGGATAAAGGATAAAGGAACCTCCTCTTCCTCTTTATCAAACTTTTATGAAATGCTGTAATTATGTGAATTGCTGCTATTCAATATAATTTTTCATTTTAAGATTCATGCATTCTTAAAAAAATTAAAACTGCATTAGGGTGATGCAAAAATAATGATGATATTACGTCTGTGTGTCTGTGTGTCAGTTGGTTTAGGAGACTTGGGAGAAGGGTAGGTGGTTCGGTGGAGGTAGCTAGGGGTGTCAGCTGAGTGACCCTGAAACTGTAGCCCTCCTGTGGTGGGGATAGAGGGAACCTTACCAGACCACCTGGACCCCCAGTACGGCTTCGGCTATCTCGGTGAATGTTTCGCCTTCTCTGTGTCGTTTCTATAATCTTAACCTCCCGACATCTATCTTGTTTTTAACCTTCTTTAAATTTTAGTATCAGTTTTTGTTTCTTTACCGTGTACAATTTTCTTAAACGACGTTTTTTTTTTTAAAAAAAACAAGTAATTTCAACTGTGTTTTCTATCTTCAAGTATTACTTATTAAAAAAAGAAATATTCTACGAATAGTTATCAAATGTTTTGCACATGTGTGAAAGTTTTTATACTATACATTTCTTGGCAATAGCTCATATCCATATGCATGAACTTAATACAGTTAAATTGTGGATTTAAAATTACTGTTGAAAAATAATGGATGTATTTGAAAAAGTTAATGTTCAATTGTTTGGCTTGTCGAAACCAAATAACTAGAATACAATTTAAGTGAAATTATTATTATTTCAACAACTGATCATAAGTGGTTACTATCTTTTTAATCCTCATTTTAGCTGTATAATTATTAAGTTTATAATTTGATAATTAAATTTATCTCATATAGTTTCTATTTTTATTGTTAAAATTATTGATAGCTGATAAGCCTTTATTTTTAAGCAGATAATCATAAAACATTAATTGATATTAAAACGTTGTTTAATGGTAACGGAGCCTAAAAATTTTTAGGCTAGCTAAGTTATGAAATTAAAACTTATCAATAGTATTTATGTTATCAGATTTTATTTCATTGTTATTGCTTTAGGATTACCTGTTTATTTGGTTGATTGTGACTAGGTTACTTGTTTATTTTAGCTTATCGGATACCTGTTAATTTTACCTTAGTGGTAAGGTACCTGTGTACTTATTTTAAAGAGGTTTTCTGTTTATACAGTTGTTAGTTCGGTTTCATGTTATTCTAAATTCACAGTTCAGATACACTTTTTAATTTATTTTTAGTTTCTTTTCTGTTTTTCTTTTGTTGTTTCATTTCTCATTCTATTTAGACTTTTAGTTAGATTGCCTGTTTCATTTTTTTCTGTTCTTTTGATTTAAATTGAAGTAAAATTATAAAATTAGAATTGGTGAAAATTTATATTAGTAGGTACATTTAAGATATCAATGAACGCATCTCAAATTAAGTTTTAATATATTGATGCCGGCTTTCGATCTTTTGGCCATATAATCAGTTTAATTGCATTCCAGTTTCAAATTCAGCTGTATTATTGGTTGCATAATTCAAATTTAGCTGTTAGGCGTTTCTGAATTAAACCATTTTTTGGTTGTTTGTAAAAAAAAAAATGCTAGTTTAAAGTTTTATATATCCAAAATATTATGTTTTTCTGGAAGATAATTAAAACAATACAAGTATAATTTAAGTACATAAGTTATTGATTTCATAAAGTATTAGGTGTGTGTTGTATACGTATAAATTCAACTCATACACAATTACGCAGATTATACCGGTATAATACATTGATAGTGAGGTACGCTGCTATGTAGCCTATGTACAATACTATCGAAATGTTAGACACATGTCTATTTTGAAATATTGGTGTGTAAATATCGCTGACAGCAGATTATCTAATGTGTACTTCTTTTGATGAATGGATTACCGGTATATACTTTACGATTTAACAACCAGAAGTGACTTATCAGAAGGATACAACCTAAGGCTTGAGTAATATCTACTATCTATGTACCATTTTTAATATGGTATTACATCAGCGATACGGTTGTTATAACTTATAAATACTAATATATTTGCAGGTATTGTTTCATGCTTGCGGAAGTATGGCACATCGTTTTCACTAGCATGCACCACCTCATACTGCATAACCAATGCATACGTTGAAGTGATGATTATTTAATTTTAATTGAATTTACGATCACTACAATACCAATCATCTATTTATTAATGGTGACGATCTTTATTAGTTATGTATGATAGTATATTTATCAATACAAATGTACGATAAGATTATAAATAGATATGGAATTACAATTTTCTATTAGCTTAATTTACTCCTGTGACATAGTTCATTACATGACTACGTGGCATGACTTTACCGATGCTATGTAAATGTGACATAACTATCAATAGTTATATTACTTAAACGTTACTCTCTTAACCAATTGAGTTAAGATCATAGAAGAGGTGTAGTTCAATAACCAAACAACGTCTTCACACAAAATAACTGTATTTTAACAATTGACCGGTTTCGGCTGTTCTAGTGCAGCCTTCTTCAGATAATCTACAAACCAAAATTAAACTAAATTTAGAACCGTACAAAGAGGTAACAAAAATTATAAAGTGAAACGGATTGAAAACAGAACTTAATATAAAAATTAAAAAAAAAATAAATAAAAATAAGAAAAGTGTGTAAAAAAAAATTTATATAAACACAAAATGTATAATAAGAATATAAAGCAAATTACCTGTGTAGGTTATAAGGAGACTCTAAAAATGCAAGTGAAAAAATGTTTAAAACAAGGCTCAAGCACAGGTGTGGAAGGATTAAACCAAAGAGAGAGGGAAGGATTAGTACCTGCCCTAAGGTAGCAGCTCTACCCTATGAGTTAAGATGTTATTGATGTGATTTACATTATCGTCTTAAGTGATAAAGTGGCATGAGGCATGTAATGCCAACCTTTTTACGATTTTATCCATACTATTCCCTCATATACCACAAATATATTAATTTCCTACACCAGAATGATTGAGAATTGAGAGACTATAATAAAGCATATGGATATAAAGTACAAAATACCCTCTTTTTACAAAAAACAATGGTACATTTTTATCAAACCGGCTTGCACAGTTTGTATATTTACAGTGACGTAGCTGATATTTCCTTAAAAATGTGATTAAGCTATGGCAGATGTATACAAAATAGAAAAAATCGATATGATATACCTGCCAATATGATAGTATTGTATTTCTAACCATTGCTATTCCCTAGCCTGACATACATTTGATAAAAAAAATATAAATCAATTAAGCTTAATGTAGCTTAACGTTATGACTTATAACTATCATTGTTGTATATATCAATGACGTTCATAGATTACACTTACTTAACTAAAAGATAGTACATGCGCATGCGACCAAGAACAAAAAATGTAATGATATCCTTATCTGTACTTCATTTTCTTATGAATGACAAATCTATAAATGTTACTTAACTTCATAAAATAGGGAATAAGTCTTTAATCTTATCGGTGAGGTTTGTACATCATACTATTTATGACTTAAATTGTTTAATGTTTCTCCCGAGTGAATCAGTTAGATGTGCATAACGCATACCTATCTCAAACTTATCAATGCTTAAATCATTATCTTGCATAAACAGTTCGTTAATACTAGACGTTACTAAGTTTTCATGGTGGAACCAATATGTATATTAGTAAAAAGTACAAAGAATTAACTTGACTACCGTAAAAGTCACTAATTTTTCTTTTTTGTACCTGAAAAGTTTTTAAAAGTCCGTATTCTTTGGTTATTAAAAGAGCTTGGATGTTATACTTGTGGTTGTTGTATTATTGATAAACCCGTGAATAGTAAATATTATCTGTTACGGACATTGATATGCCATGATAGACACTATTGGAAAATGAAGTAGAGATAGAAGTTGATAAGTGTGCGATGTTGGATGTGATACAGGTGTGAATGGTTAGGTTAGGTATATGTGGAGGGGACATTGTCTCTACGGTTGGTCCTTCAATATCTTCTAACGGTCAAGTAACGTATTCCAACGCTTTCTCGCTATTTCATATCTCACCTACACGCTAAAAACTCCCGCACTCCCGCCCTTCTCACTTCTTGTTTTAATAGCTGTGCCGTTCCACTCGGTTAGTTAATTCCAGAAACTCGATTATATACAAACCTTAAAACTAATCGGGATGTGGTTATATTACTAGTATCTAGTAAGCCACGCATCCTTTTTTTTGAGGTTAGAAAACTAGAACCATACACGTAAATTTGCAGCTCATGACCTTACTTTCTTTGTTCCGGTTTTCTTTGTGCTTGCATAACTGTGAATTTTGTTTTTTTAATTGGCATTAGAATATAAGAATCTTTCTAAAATGAATAAATGTAGTCAAGATTATAGGTACCTACATTAGATTATAAATATTATTTTCTAAGTACTTTATACCTCTTCCAATACCATCACATATTGAACTTTATTAAATTATGTATCGTCAAACCCGATTTGTACTTATCTAAAATATATTTAGGTAAAGACTTTAAGTTGTCTTTGACTATTGGCTCTACTACCATAATTAATCTTCGTTATCAATAATTATTTGTTGTATCTGCTCTTATTGCTTTTAATATATAATTTTTCTTATCAAAGCAATACTGTATCTTCACAATCCTCACATCCTGTGATCGAGTCTGTATCAATGCTACTCACCTAAATAAGACTTCAGAATGGAGTCTGCAGTTGTGGGTTGTGTAAATCATAAGCTCCCGGCTTATCATTTAGATGCCCTTTTCCTAGGTTGGCGTCTATAATTTACTTTTTGTGGAGAGCTATTGATTCTGTAGGTATTCGTTATGAACTCATTACTAAATTTTGTTGTCATTATCTGATAATATCAGACAAACTTTTACTTTAAAAGTCAGTTTTTTATGTCAGAAAAAGTCGACTAATTTGATTTTAGTTGCCTTTCTTCCCTTTTCAAAATATTTTGGTGCCTTTTTAAAATCGGCGCCCTGAACAAATACCCAGTTTGGTTAATTTATATTGTACTGCACGTGCGAGGCCCAGATTTAGAGCCACCCCTTAACACCTCTAACCCCCCTTTAGGAAATTTCTCTGGCATATAGATTATGAAATAGTCCCCAGTTTTCCAATTTGTAAATCTGGGCCTTTCAGAGCTTGTTATAGTTAGCAAGGGTGATTAGCTTTTACTTGTTATTTAAATTTTTCGAATCTTTATATCAAATAACTACGGTCTCTCCAAAATTGTGGTTAGCAATGATATAGTGACACTCTTTTTGTTCCGGTTTCAATTGCATCCCTTTACTTTTACTTAAACAATAATCGTGGACTTATTCTTTCATAAGCTTTTACGTTTAATACCGTAAATGCTAAATAGTTACTTTAGTTAAATAAGTAACTCTAGTTAATGGTAAATGTTCTGAATAGATTCATTTTACCATCAACCAAACAACATTAGTTATAAAATAGATGATCTCTTTCAATTTTTAATCAAACCAAATAGTTTTTAGTTTTGTTGAAACGGAACACGTCTTATTGTATATGATTTTCTGACTTCTCAAAATTCTCTATACGAGGTCTTTAACCTTATCACTGTAAAAGCAGTAAGAACTAAACTTTTAGGAACCATTGAAGAAAACGTTTCTCTTTTATCATTCTATTACATTTCTACCCTTCTTATATATAAAAATAGAAACACCGAGAGATATGGTGCACGATATAAAATAATAGAGAAAAAACGTGATGGTAAGGAGGCTGTTTCCTTTTCCCGAGGCAAGTGTCTTCATTCTTAGACACATTTCCTTCTATATTGTCTTCATTTCTCTATTTGTTCTCAAGAAAGAAAAACTTTAAAGGATTTTATTTCTCTATTCTAAATTCCTTTTTTATTGGAATAGTTTTTAGTTGTTTTTTCCGTCCTATTTAATTTCTTTTTATACGTTTAAATTGCATGCATTCATTCTCCATGGTAAATTTTATTCCATATGGTAAAGTTTATTCTCCATGGCATATTTGATAATATGATTACACGTACATTGCAAACCAATTGAAGAGACTTGGGTAGTAATTTAACCCGGGCTCATACATGGAGGGCAGCACAGTGTTTTTTTTACGGCAGATATAAACGAAAGCACATGAATTGAGATGCAAAGCAAGGAAGGCAGTAGTATGCCACACTTGGCCTACCCGACTTAAGTGGATCTGCAGTCTTAATTCTCGTAGTTTTATATATTTCTGTAGTTGTTAATGGTTCTGTACGTGTAACATCTAGAATGCTTGTTTGATAGAATGCTTTCGAGGATTTTCTCTGCGTTTATAAAGTAGCTCAATAATTCGTTCTTTTTTATCTTTTTTTAAAGTAAGTAGTTGTGAAAGCCTACTGTTAAGGGATCTAATGCTATTCCATTAATATTTGTTGATTAACTAGAGGTTTTCATGGGCTTAAAATCATTAAAACAAAATGTCCTCAAATTAAATAATGCGAATAAAAATTAAAGCCCTTATTAATAAAGAATAAAAACAGGAAGAAACCTTATAAAAAAAAACTTTACTAAGGGCCCGATATAATTTACTATGTCTGCCATTTAACAGATGGCGTCGCATGTGCCCAATTTTTTTTCTACCTTATGTCCTCCAATGCTCGGGTCGGCTATTTATGTGTATTAAGTTTATATATATAATATGTGTGTGTGTGTGTTTTATCTATATAAACTGTTAAGACCCTAATTTTTTGTGCTAGAAAGTTAGGACAGGTGTTAAAGTAAAAGGCTTCCACTCGTGCCTTGTAAGGATAGTTGCTAGGGGTTCGCCATGTTGTTATATATTATTTCGTCAGCTGGTTGCTTTTTTACCTTTTGCGTCTTTAACTGGGATGAGTGTCGACTTTTTATCCAGGTTCCGAAAGCTGCGTCAGAATGTTGGCGTTAGGGGTAGTGTACGGTTGGTTAGGTTCGTAAGCGAGTGGATATTGTTTTGAGTGGAAGGGAACACCACGATGTTTAGACTTTCACTTCTTGAATAATATCAAAGCACCAGGTCTTAAGACTTCACCTACTTAAAGCCAATACTCCTCCTCGTCCTACATTTTTGCCAATTTTATCATCACACTTCCTTACCCAACCCAACACCCGCTATTCTTAAGCCATTTGGTGACGCTCTGACCAGTCGAGGCCTTTTCGTTGGTGGATGTCATTAACCTTGCTAGAAGACTTCACCTACTTAAAACCAATACTCCTCGTTCTACATTTTTGCCAATTTTAACATCAAACTTCTTTACTACCCAACCCAACACCCGCTATTCTTAAGCCATTTGGTGACGCTCTGACTGCAGTCGAGATCAGTTTGTTAGTGGATGTCATTAACATTCCTTAACAAAAATCAATATTAAAAATTTATTCAGGATTCGCTATCCATTTTGTTTAGGAAATTTCCCATTTCAACTAAACATTTCATAACTAATCCAATTCATTTCCTTCAAATATTAATCACTACATCGAACTATAACATTTCTTTAGAATATTACTTATTTACAACGAATCTACTCTTATTAATACTAATTAATAGAATTCAACCCATCAACCATAATTTTTAGTTCAATAATTAATTAAGTAATAGAAATAAATTATGAATTAGCCTTAAAATTAGTGAGGTACGGTTTAATAAAAAACACCATAGATTAACCAACTAGTTTTGTGTAATTTGTACACATCATCAGGATTTAACTACAGGTAATATATATACAAATAATTTACAATTTAAGTTCTGTGTATATTAGCTGTAGTTAAACTTAAACCCTGATGATGTGTACAAATTACACGAAACTAGTTGGTTAATCTATGCAGTTTTTTTATTAAACCGTACCTCACTAATTTTAAAACTAATAGAAATAAAGTAAACTTGTAAGTAGAAATAAAGCATAGGACTGAACAATGAATGAGATAGTAAAATAATTATCAGTTTATTATCATTGTGAATAGAGCTCTAAATCCAAATTGATTGCCAAATAACCTCAGAATTACACGAACAAATAATCACTTGTCTTGTCCATTTTATTTTTTCATCTCATGTGCCATGATGAAGTTTTACTTTTGGTAGATGATATATTTTTTAGAATTGGTAATATCACTTGCTATTGACTCATTGCATTTACCAATTTCATTTATTTTTGAAGTTACCACATTGTAGAGTAGACGCTCTTATTATGGGTAAATTCCTAACTTTTTGAAACTTTCTATATTACAAGTTTTGCTCAGTACTGTGTAAAACCCAAGTAAAATTTGCCATGCTATGTCGTGAACAGCTAGCTAGCTAATCGTTCACTGAAAGACGACGGGAGTTATATGGCGCCAATCTTTCTACCGCCCCTAGTAAGTCGGCGCCCCTCGCAATTGTGAAGTCTACAAGTCCATGGCATATAATTCTTAATAGTTGTTTACGTAGATTTTTTCCCCTATTTGAAATCTGCTAAAGCTTAGTGTTATGGACTTGATTTATATAATTTAAGAGCTCTTTGCGTGCCTTATACATTTACATTGCATGGTTTATTTTATAATGCGACATATATCAAGATTTACACTGAAGCTGAAATATGGACTCTTATCAACAAATAAACAACATCTTAGATGTGTTTTTATTTATCATTTTTGTGATTTGAGATTATAGAATCCAGTTATATACATTTTATTTACTGTGATGCGACAAGCAATAAATATAAGAATTTTAATAACCAGTGGGTAATCTATAATTATAAATTTAATATAAAAATCAAAATACCTTCTCAAGTAATTCTAAAAAGAACTACAGCTTGAAATTAAGTTAAAATAAATAAAGGAACAACAATCTAAAATTAAATTAATATTAAAATATCAATTAATATTTCTTCCACCCTCACCTAAATAGATTGTTTATTATTGAGGAAATAGTTTTTTTTAGCATAAATGTTATAAAAAATATTGATTTTACATCATCCTTATAAGTGATTGTGGCAAACTTTATTCATTAACGGCGATGACAAAAAAAAATCCCGTTAAAGTTTTATTATTATTTTTTATTTATTAAGTAATTTGTATTAACTAGTCATTATACTTCGTTCTTGATAGATAAGTAATATGTAGTTATAACTCAATTAGGTAAATAAAACGTCGCGTATAATTTGGAACGTACTTAAGATTTTTTTTTTCTCTTAAAATTAATCAAATTAAGAACACACTCAGTTGTTTTTACGTAGATTTTGAGATAATCCTAAGTAAATATATTGATTATTCGAAGTAAATTAAATTAGGCATGAAATCTCAAAGTTTTACAGGGAGAGTAAGCTTATTTCCACTTTTAGAATTGATTTTATATAGCCGATTGAATTAGTTATGTATTAAATATTTATAGTTTAGTAGGTATTTTATAGATACTAAGATTATTTTTCAGTTATAACTTCGATTGCTCTACTAACTGAAACATTTTTTTTATTATCTTTTTGAGCTCCGTTACCTTTTATGATGTTTTATGTCGTTTTAAAGCAAAAGAAAGGACTTGTTTCGTTGGTGTTTCTTTTGTAAAAAGCCAGTTGAAAGCAAAACAAGACAAGAGGAAAACGCTGCGCTCTGTTGTAAGAAAAGCTATTCGTAGAATATTTCGTTCCGCATAGTTTTTACCATCTCCTGCTCTTTTTCTATTTCTGTTTTACCGTTTGTTTCTTCTTCTTCATTTCTTACGGTCTCATTCCATTTTTTTACAGGTTCCATCTTTTGAGGAATAAATATAATTAAGAGAAATATATCATTCTTCTTATCAGTGATTTGAAGTTATTAATTTAGAATATACTATATATTTATGGAATATTGACATTTGTTTTAACTTATTAAAGTTCTTTGTTCTATTTAAAAGACAAAACACTTAAATTTGACGAAAAACAAAGAATTATTTTAAGTTTATTATTGTTGGACTTACATTCAAGGAGTTATTTATTGTGACTACTATAACTAGTGCCGCAGGAATACCAGTGGATCCGAGATATTAATTATGTTTTAATTTAAATTTAAGTTAAATTTAGGAAAAATATACAACTTTGGTTGAATATTTTACTTTTAAAGTTCGAGAACAGTATTTGGTGTTAGTGACTTATCTCGACTGTTCAAAACATAAGCCCGAGTCGGTTGACTATTTCACTTAGAGTTGAAAGAGAGGTGTGCGCGATTGCCACCTCAGCGATTACTAGTAGCGGGCCGCCGGTACCGCCGCGGCGACGCCGCCCGAGCAGATGCTCCTCTAGGTCGTCTAAGTCTATTATGAGCGCGTTGACTGAATCGTCTCACGCTCACTCGGAACATCATCAGACCTGGGTCAATCAAGTCATGGGAGTTTTGAAGTGGCCTAAGAGTCGACAATCGACAGATTCCACCACGTCGACTTCATCCAACAAATCCTTCTCCTCACAGGTAAAAAGCGTTTAGATATTTTCTTTACTAATTTTAATTGCGTTTGACAAAATTTACAGGTCATCTGTGTGTTAGAAAGGCGAAGACCAATAGAATATATATATTCTATTGGTTTAAGGCAAATAAATTAAGTGGTATTCCAATAATTGAATTGACAGATATGTGGTAGCTAATCCGAGCCCAAAAGAAACACCTCTTACCTCTTGAATATATCAGCAAATATATATCTTCAAGACGTTCTTAAACTTCAGTTACCAAACTAAAAATCAATAGATTTGCAAGTTGTTTAAATTAATGTTATCCAAGTAAACTCATTCAACTCGCTACCCAGTAAGATGTAATCGATTTTCCTTAACTATGTGATCAGGTTCTAAAGTTATATCAGACTAATTAGTAATCTAAATTGTTGTTAGATAAATAGATAGAGACATAGAGAGGAGTTTCATTATTAAGAACCTATACTGTGATGTGTTCTGTAATATACTGGTTTAAATTATAATTGATGCAACAATCTGTTGGTTTAAGCGTGATAAATTCTTGCATCTTATAAACACTTTATATTCCTTCCTCTTAGATTTTCTGCTAATGTAGCAGCTTTATCCTATTGGTAAATAATGAGACCAAATAAATTCTATAGCTTCTTAGCGTAAAGATGGGGCTACATTTTTGGTTCCCAAACGACTATGGACAAAAATTGCTTAGTCTTGCGTATAAAGAGGGGTGCAAGGCAATAAAAGGTCGTCGACCGTATGTGACAATTTTTCCTCTTCCGAAATAAGTCTTTTGATCTACCCTGACATTTTTTGTTCTTGTACGATTCTTGCTTAGTATTGCTGCTATTTCTGACGATAAAGATTATGCTTTAAACTAGTAGAACATTAAAAAATGCGAAATGCAGTCTTTGTATTTGCACTAATAAACTTAATATAATAAGCTTTAAAGATATATTTTTTTTTTATGTAATCTGGTATTTTTTATGTTGGAGTTCGCATCTATCAGGAAATTAAGTTTAAAACATTACGTGTTTTACGGGAAAGAAAACGTGGGAATTTATAATATTCAAGACGTAATATTCTTAATCATAATTTAATTAAAATCTTCATCTTTATCAAAAATTAACAGCTTTGAGCCTTAGAGGATTTATGATATGAAGCATTTCTACTTTGTCAACTAATTAAGTAATTAGTTCATTTAGGAATTGAAAAATACCTAATAATTTATTTCTATTATGAATTTCCATTATAAGAACCTCATAAATAACCAAAAATAATTTCAAATCAATGTGTTTATAAATTTTAAAACAAAAATCTAGGTTAATGTTCTGTGAGAGAATATTTTTAAGCTATGGCGTTTTGTTTTGGATTCGTTGCAAAATCTGCAATAAAACCATAAAACAAACTTAACTAAAATATCCGTTTATCTGGGCTTGGATGAGATTCTGTTGTAAACTGTAGTATGTTTATGACAGCTATAAATAGAGAGGCTTTATAGTATGACTGGATTGAAGTGGTAAACAAAGTATTACGACATGAGGCTTGGCTTGTAACGTAACTAACACCTACAGTGATGTACTGAGGCTTAGTATGGAATGGTAGGTGTGTTTCTTCCAGGTTGCATACTATATAAACAGTCGACCTTGATTCTGACATTTAACTGATAATCTTTAGGCGGTTTTTTACAAACACTATAACTACATTAGCAACTCTTCTTTCTATTAGTAAAATATTTCTAGTAAGTGGGAGCGTTGACATTTTGTAACTAGACTACTATAAAAACAGCTGTGTCCTATTTAAATGTAAGCTAATCTTCATTTTGGAAATACAGTTAAGGAAAAGGACTTTTAGACACGACATAGTCGCCAATGAAGATGTAATTCAAGATTAAAGTTATATGAAAAACAAACTTTAAATCTCTTATAAGGTCATCTTGATATTGGCTATTCAAATCGACGTTCACTATTATTTTAAGAATTTCTCAACTCGCTGAACTAGTTTTGTAATATATCTTTAACACTCGCTTATGAGTAAGCAAATGAATGCATTGTTTTTACTTTATTCATATAAATAATATTAATGTTTGCTACTTTTTACTACGATTGAATTTGTCTTAGATCCATACTTATGATAACTTAGGTAAAATTTAGCGCAAAACAACATGACAATACTTTAATTCAAAATATAATGCTACCACTTTTAATTTTTTCTAATTTTTATCTTCTTTATAATTTAACACTTTTCTATTTTAATTATATGTTAAAATTACTNAAAAAATAATTTTCCTTTACCAAAATAAAAGTTTTATTGTCTACTTATAATTGTTTCTGAAACTACTTCTTTTTCCATTAATTTTTAATTGAAACTATAATTATTAATGTATTAGACTTCAACATTACATAGAACGATTGGAATAAGTAACGCTCTGATTACTATTATTGGAATAATAAAATTTCTTACTATATTTTATTCTTTATACTAAAACAAAAGACAATAGACAACATATAATGCTACCACTTTTAATTTTTTCTAATTTTTATCTTCTTTATAATTTAACACTTTTCTATTTTAATTATATGTTAAAATTACTCAATATTAAGTATATTTTTGATAAATTTAAAAGATCAGTTGAGGCGTATAAGTATTAATGATGATTATTATATAAATCATCAATTATAAAACTAATGTTACACAATCTAAATATAATTAATTTATTCGTTACTTTTGGTCAAAATCATTTGTCAAGAAAGTATAAAAAAATGTTAAATTGCTAAATTACCACCCCATCCGTTACTATATCACCCGTCCGTTACTATATCACCCGTCTGTTACTATATCACATATCACTGTTGCAGGTACCTAAGGTTATAAAAGAGGTTTGGGTTTACTGTTATCTAGTAGGTTATCTCTCAGGTTTATTCCTTAGGCTTTCTCTGTCTTTCTGTATGCTCACTGTTTATCTTTTATCTGTACGTGTGAAAAATGCTGGTGTATAAAGGAAAATGCTACCTCCTCCAGAGTGTCTAAGAGCCTCCTAGACCTTGGTAACCTTACCTGACCCGGTTAGGATTTATGACCACGGTCTTTAATCTCCTACTCGGACGACGGGGCAATCCCTGAGATCTGGTATATCTACAGGAAAAAAGGCAAAAATAAAACTTCTTTTTTAGAGCTGGGCAATATGTCATTCTGTCATTCCTGTCCGTTAGGAACAAGCTGAAAAACCCCAGTGATATTTGCCTTCGGGATATTTGACTTAGAAAGTAGGAGATCTTCTTTTTTTAAAAATAAATAAAATGGGATTATAGTATGCCTTTTTTAAAAAGCTATGATAATCCTGGTATTTTAGCTTACATTTTATTTACCCTGCTAAATAAAAGTCTTAAATAAAACACCTATAAACCTCATTAGACTTTAAATATTCTAAATTTTCTTAATGCTTATCTTTCCTTGTTCCCTAAAATTACTTATATAGCCTTGTCAGTGATCTACTGCTGAAGAAGCTTCTCGAGCGAATGCTCAGGGGTATGAAACGTATCTTCCCATAGTGACAACAAATATTGATTGATAATAGAAACTCGCGAAAATAATATAGTTATAATTAAATAAGTTTTTAAGCGGACTACACCAATTTCGTCTCTCACACATGACTTCATCAATTCAGTCTAAGTTGCGAAATATTTTACATGCTAGGTATAATATTAGGTTTCTATCTGAGTCGTTTATAAGGAAAAAATAGTTTTGGAAAATTTAGTTCCCAAGTGTTGTCATGAACTCGACAGCGTATTAATTGCGAATATTATTTTTTAATAATGGAACGTTTTTTAAAGTCTTTTCTTAATTCTACATTAGTTTACTGAACCTTTATGGCCTAGATGGTAAAATTTTTCTGGGAACATAGTTAGGAACAATAATTTTTGAAAACTTATTAATATTTTTGGGGTTTCTTTGTTGGGAGTTAAAACCGTAAATTATGAGTGGTGTAGTAATGGTAGCTAGTTCCCACCATGCCCTTGTTGCGTTGGCTTGGGAACAGAGTGTATTTAGTTCAATGATCAATGGTTTTAGTCCTAGGAGCCCCTTAACTCTAGAGGTGATGTCGAGGGTGTTGAGCCCTATCTGATGTCCCGCCCTTACCATTGCATGCACAAGCCCTTGCATCTGCAGCTGTCAGAATTTCAATCCCTTTTATTCGTAGGGATTTTGACCCTTCGACTATAACTAGTATTATCCTAGGTCCTAGACGATTGATAAAAAAAACCAGTTTTCAATTTTTTGATCTCTTCATTTCGTGACTTCCAGCTGCTCACTGAACTCACAACGAACTATAAATAAATTTCATTCAGATATCAATCAATATCATACTGTTATTGTAATTTAATATAAAAACGTGAATGAATACATCTCCTAAACAATGAACAAAGTAAATAATACATTTTAATTAAAATTTCAATACACCATTACTTCATTCAGTAAAAATTTGAACTATCCTATATTAAACCATTAAACCTTTTAATAAACGTAACAGCTGAGGTAAATGGTAAATATATCCTTATCATCTGTGAGCCTCATGTAGACTCGAAACAATTTGGTTAAATTGACATGCAAAACACATTTCATACAGATGTTCGAATATGCGCATCTCTTTTACAATTGCCACTAAAACATCTGTGTTTGTTCAGACTACAAAAAAATGTACTCCTGTGTATAAAATACCTGCAAAAAAAATGTATAAATGCAGTGTTATTGCGATGATGGAAGATATAATTTTACAAATTAAGTAATTAGGAATTGATCTTTCTAGCAGTTTAATTATGCTTTTTATATTTTTATTAGTTCACAAAAACCTATTTATTTGTTAGTTAATGTAAACTTATATGACCAAAACATTACTAACATCTTACTTATCACCTTGACTTACATGATTTCACTCATATGAATATGATAAACTTAAAAGTGTCATTGATACTATATTAGTAAGGTATCTGTACTCTACCTTGATGTGAAGTCAGTATATCTATATAGTTTTTAGTTATATGAAACAGAATACTGATTGGTTTCACTTTTAAGTATTATCTTACATCCTTCACAATATGTCCTTGTTATATATTTCAAGTTCATTAAACCAGAATATTTTCAAGGACGTACACTTAAGTAAATCCTTTTTGCTCAACTTAATTTTGGATGAATAATCTTGGAATTTTCTAAATGCGTAATTGTTTTGATTTTCCTAGAATATTACTGTATGTTTAGTATTAATTTTTTTTTAAAATATTTATATTTACATATTTGCTTCTGAGCTTACTGTAGGTAACGGAAGCTATGTGATCGTTCTGGAGCTTGAAAATTTTATGTCTCCGCTTTAATAAATTCCAAGACAAAAATCCTTGTCAGACATCAGGGGACATTTTTGGTTCCGAGTCTGTTAGTCGGTTTTTTGCGAACCAACTTATTATCTTAACAACTACTCGTCCGATTTTGACTACTATTTACTTTATGATTTATTTCTTTTATAGTTTTAGTATTTTTCTTTATTGATGAGTTTTAATAAAGTCTTTCACTCTAAAATAACATTAATGCCTTTTCTGATTTCTCTATATAATTTTAGTTTTCTAAAGGATATTTTTCGTGTTTTAATTAAAATTCCATAATGGGCTCTTTGAACGCGAAAAAAAAAAACCATTATTTGAAAGTGTATATTTATGTCCTTTCTTTAGTGGTACTTGTTCTTTTTTCTGTAATTTCTCATATTTTATTTTATATTGATTTAAAGGTAATCCTGAATCAAGGATTATACTTCATAATTAATTTTGTTCTGTATTATTACAGTACATCACCTTATACGGGTAGCATATAGTTTTTCCCATTATCCTCTCAGAAGCACAATATTTTAATCGTTATCTTGGACTAACTATAACTTATATAAGTTTATGGTTTTCATCAACTATCTATCAGAACTAGTCGACCTAGAAAACGTAACATTAATACATGTATTACATTCAAGGTTGTCATTTGTTCTTTAAAACCACTACCAGTTTCATCTAGAAAACAGTTAAGCGATCCCATATAAGCAGCTGATTTTAATAACTTTGAATTTGAATTTTAAAATAGACTCACGTGTTGTCGCAAATAATAATTAAATTTAAGTAACGTTATTACTTGTTATATTTTATATTATGCAATTGTTCATTGCATAATGATATAAATTCTTACAGGTTTATAATGCGTATTAAACTTAAAAACAAGTTTGTTTTTTAAGTCATGATCAAGTAGGTCCAGAAACCAACTTACTGTTTGCGTAAGGAGTTTTTTTTTTTTCAATATCTCTTTACCACTGTGTCTTTGTATAATATCATTTGAGTATCTTCTTTTTAAATTCAATAATTGATAATAATATGCATGCAATACTGAATTTCATTCTAGGTCAGCTATTGCAATTGTAGCCAGAGTTGAATTGTAAACTGATTTATTAATTTATTTGCGTCAGATGATTTAATTCATGTACTTTATCAGCTGATTACAACATTTTTCATTTAAAACAATTTATCATCTGTTAAGTTTTATGCTATTTTTTATTTTTTACAATAATTTATTTTAGCCAAGCCTTTTTGTCCTTGCTTGTCACATTTAATAGGGAGCTCTCAAAATGCCAAATGTTAAAGAATTGTTATTTCTTTATGACATTGTTAGAGAAGTACTTACTTTTTCTTTGTTTACATTATTTCATCGGTGCACTATTTACCTTTCATATCTCTTTTTAAGGAAACAACTCTGGGAACAGACTAAACCACTTTTTTTTTTTACTTGATTCAAGTTCTTTTCCATATCCCTATCTCTTGTATGCTTAAGAGAGCCCCTGTGTAAATAATCTTACCTTTTTTACGTTTGTTGTTCTGTTAGCATCTGAAACAGCTTGTCTTTTTTATATCTTACTTTGTTTATATTTTAAGGGACAACTAAGAACTGATAAAAAAAGGTAACCACTCAGGTACTCTACTTCAATAAGCATTACCCTACCAAAATTCCCACGTGTTGATAATAGATAACAACAAGAACCTACTATAAAAACATCATATTAAGATCTTAGTGATCAATGGTTTTAGGGGCGTAGTTATAGCTTAATATAATTTCAGTATAATACTGAAATTCTATTTCAGATATGTTCTCATACATACACTAACAGTTACATTTATTGAAACTATCTCATATTTAAATAAACTTATTAAAT
>KZ651241.1:448481-464477 GCA_001010745.2 Gerris buenoi
ATATTATCTTATTTTAAAATTCGCTTACTTATAAGTATAAGAGAACATAAAAAAAACTTCATCCATTCACACATGTGAATTTCGCACATAAATTTTAAAATCCGTTTCTTAAGCTTGATAAATTTTCAACGATAATAATAATAAATTATTGTCTGGTAGGGGTTTAAAAAATGTTGCTACTAAAGTATAATATATATTGTATAGTAAAGAGTGAAGGTAAAAAAAGGAATAACGATTTTATGATGCATTCGAAAAAATACTTCATCCATTCACACATGTGAATTTCGCACATAAATTTTAAAATCCGTTTCTTAAGCTTGATAAATTTTCAACGATAATAATAATAAATTATTGTCTGGTAGGGGTTTAAAAAATGTTGCTACTAAAGTATAATATATATTGTATAGTAAAGAGTGAAGGTAAAAAAAGGAATAACGATTTTATGATGCATTCGAAAAAATACTTAACGCCTACCTATCTGAAGAAGAGATGAGGAATTTTAATTGTTAAATTTTAATGAAAGTGGTTTACGATGTATTTTCATTGAGAATTTGATTAAATTTTTTTTTTTTTTAATTCCGTTTAATTAATTTAGTTTATTTTCTTCTTATTTTTACTGTCCTTTCTTGTAAGACGGCAGTAATTCGTTAAATTATTTTTTACTTTCTTTTCATATACATTGTATGTTATATAAAGAGAAATTATTATGTCGGTGCAAATATTTGGTTTTAAAATTTTGATGAAGTTACTCGTTTTAAGGCCGCTTAATAGAGTAAAAAGATTTTTTTTAAATTATATCCATCGTCTATGTAGACGGTTGCAGCTTAAACTATACTGGACCGATTTTTAATCTCTTTTTTTTACTTTTTTTGCATAGACTATTGTCAGATTCGAACTAACATAGTTTGCCGCTAGCTCTATTTCTTTATATCGTCTTTATGGCGTCAAATTTATTGAAATAGTTATATAAAATAAGGCATACCCTCTCTTTTTCAATATTAGACTAATTGGATTGAATAGAAACATTATTAAAATTTTATCTTTTAAGAAACTTTAGGTTCGCTTAGTTGCCCTTTTACATTTTTTTAAATCCCTTATAAAATGTATTAAAAATTATCTTAAAAATTCTGATTTCTTATATCTTGTTATTATTACTGATAGTGGTTTTGGAAAGGATCTGAGGGCAGGGATTTAATTTCTGCTTTAAGCTTTATTAAATGATTTTTCCTGATCAATAATCTCTTTTGCGATTAACTCAAAGTTTTAAGAATATTAACTAAGGATTAACTTGAATGAAGTTAATGGAAATTGTGTTTTGGAATTCTCATTAACTTTTTTCCTGTGCTATTATGGTATTTGAGGAGTTTTCCTGGCCTAAAGTTAGTCAGGTGTTTTATACTGTTATAAGTTAACTTCCCTATTGTGGGTGGGTACAACCTGCGGTTTGTCTTCTTTCATTACTTGTTCTTTTGGTAAGGTTGTTAGATGTGCAGCAGATGATGTTGGTAGTTCCGAAGCCTGTAGAAGCAAGGTGGTTTCCTTAGTATAATATTAAGCACACCTGTTGTTCTAGTTGGCACACCTGCTTCTATATCCCTTCACCCAGTCTAAACCTCTACATTCAGAAGCCCTTAATTAGCGCACTTCCTCAGCTAAGAGGCCCTTCTTTTACTTTGAAACCATTTCCTGCCTTCTGATGCTTCTCTCCTCCGTATTGAAAAAAACCACCATGAGTAATAACAGGAAACCCCATAAACATTTTACGACCATATTTAAAATAAGCCCTAAGCATCTCGTCTTTTAATGCTCATTTTAATATTTTGGTGTTTTGGCGTGGTATGTTATACTCCTTTTGCTTATATCTTACTTGCTTATAGCTTACCGAAGGTAATGGAAGCTATGTGATCGTCCTGAAGAACGAAACATTTTTATGTCTCCGAATTAAAAAATCCAAGACAGAAATCTGTTCAAGATTAGGGAACAATTTTAGTTTCGTTTCTGTCCGTCGTTCAATTTTAGCGAACAACACCTTAAGAATTACTTGTCCGATTTTAATGAAATTTTGATGATAGTTCATAACTAGCCCTTTGTAGGTTCCATATAAGTTACAATCTTTCTCTGCTTGTTTTATTTATTTATTTTTTTTTTTATGTAATAAATCAAAATAATTTTAACAGGTTTAAAATGAAACGAGTGGAAAAATGAAATAATTTAGAACTGATTGTTTGTAGAGGCATAACATTATTTATGCGCTATAGAATGCGAGGAATCTATGTGTCCCATTAAGTGACAGACTATCTTCAAAAGTACTCATATAATGTTTAAGAAATTTGGATAGTTTGTCAAAAGTAGCCCAAAGATAGCCCCAAATTAATTTCAACCACCAGTGCACATTAATTATTGCTATTACTTTTTTCCTTTAATATTATCTATAAATAGTTTTTGACAGATTAAAAAATGTAACTAGGACATAATAACACGATTAAATACGTATAAATTATTGGGTATAAGAATAGAATCTAAATAGGACGCGAGAAAGCTATGTGCCACACTAATTGGCAGTCTATTTTTCATTTATTACAGTTCTTTCAATGGCCATTAAGACTGTAATCCAACAAAACAGATATGTACAGAGAGATTTACAGAAATTAGGCTAAGTCTAGCATAAAAAGTCGTGAGGTTTAGCCAAGTCTCCCCCTGTCCATGTTATACTAGGTCTAATCAATCCAGTACAAATAATTCATGTTGTTTGTCTGTTATATTCTATGTCTCTCTTAAACTTCTTCATTCGAACAATTTCTTTCTCAAAAAAGCACTCTACATGTTTCAATTTAAAAACATTTTCTGACAATTTTCTAGCAATTACGCAGTACAAAGAGGTTGAAAATAGAAGCAGTGTAGTGTGCAACTTTATATTCTCGTGCTGCGACTCTCAAATGTATATTTATTATTTTATTTGTTGTTGTTTAGTAATAAAATTCAGTACGAGGATACAAAGTTTTGTAAATCGTTTATATAATCGGATAATAGAAATGTTTTAGAGGTTTTATTAGGTACCACAGAATGCAAAAGCGCATTCTGTGCGGTACCCAAGAATTTCTATAGGTTGATTATTATCAATTAACCACTTATTAGTGGCTGAAACTCTTAAATATTCCTCGTAATTCTATGGTTGAGGTTTCATAACATATTATTCTTTAAAAAATTTCAAATAGATTTTAGTTTTATTTTCTCTTTAGTAACAACGATGGTAAAACAAAAATAAATTGGCAAGGTTTTTGCCAACAAAGATATGAAATATTTACTTCATATATTGTTTTACATTTATTTGAAAATATAATTCCCTTGTCATATCATATTATAATATTGACATTTTTTGTTTTATTGCTATTAGAATTTTTTCACTTTCAATATTTAACATTTGTTACGAAAAAATCCTTGGTATTTTTTTAAATTTACATGTTAACTCATTGTTTTTTTTCTGGTTAACCTCAATTATTGTCGTGCTTCCATTGTCTTTTATTTTCATTCCCTCGCTCGACAGATGTTTCTGAAAAAAAAAAACGAAGAAGAACAGGGTAATACAAGAGAACAAATGAACCTGTCACTGTTTCACTGCGAGTAGAAATGAACTAGAGAGAGGGGCGTTTTTGAAGGAGAAGTAACATTGAGGGAAAAAACAATGGCTCGAACTACTTCTACCGTATAAACAATTGGTATGTTGGTTTTAGTCCTTGTTTTTGAATGCCGAAGTAAAAATGGGCATCCGAAACGGACTAGACAAAAAGGAAATAAAACACGTCCTATTTGGTCGAATGGCAAGGTTGGATTTTAAATATTTGGGATTTTTTATACTATTATTAAACATTATTTTAACATTGTGGAAATGTATTTAACAATTTCTTGAAATTTAACTACTTTAGTTAATTCTAGAGGGGTAGGAGATATAATCTTGGGATTTTGCTAAAAGCTGTTAATGGAATGACGTAATAGTTATTACACAAAATGAGCAATATTAAACTTTTAAAATCGATTATTAAAATACGTGTACAATAACGTTTTCATTCCACTTAAGTATTAAAGTATTCGATTTTGAAAATGATATTGTTTCTACTGTAAACTTACGGATAGTGAATACAACTGAAAGAGCGGACTGATGATTTGATGATAGCCAACTTTTGTCGCTGAAATTACTTACTTGGATTAAACATTACCAATTAGAGTTTTTTTGTTTGTTTTTTTTTTGTCCGTAAAAAAAAAAAATGACGATGGATGACCTCGGATAACGGATGCGGATGATTTTTATTAAATTACTAGAAATTGCATACTATAGTTTACTTCAACTGTTTCAGCCTTTTAGCAGTGTAGTTTTAACAGGACTGGCTATAGTAATAAATGTAGCCACAGATTGTAAAAACAGTGATAATTTCTAAATTTCTACTGAACACATTCCTGATGCTTGGTTAACGAGTAACGTCCCGACGGCGACGAATCACCGCGAAATTATTTTATATTACTAAGCTAAGGCATAATAACTTGTCTAAATAGATATATAAATTAATTTACTTAATTTTACTTTGTAAACAAAATACAAAATTTAGCCCGTTGTCATGGGGTTAACTGCTCGCAGTGTAGAATGAGAGAAACCAAATAGAAGTGACATTAATATAAATTAGAGAGATATAAATCTGCATACTAATTTAAATTATTTATAGGATCTTTCGTAGCTAGTCGACAGAAGTTATTTCAACGGGTGCCTTTTGGGGAACAAATTATTTAATAACTCGTTTAATGGAATTGCTTTTCTGGGTGAGAATTTCTTTGGTGACTTGGTGACCTTTAATAAATTTACACTTTATCCTCAGCTCAATGCTGCATTTGTACCAAAAAAAGATACTGTTTGTTGTTATATAATACAATTTTCTTTCATATATATTGTACAAGTATAGAATTCTATTCTATTCTATATTTGAACAAATTGTCTTACTAAAATAACTCAAAATAGGTTTTTATATCTCTTTGTCCAATTGTCTTTCTTAAATCTACATCTTGTTGGAATTGAACTTCTCAGTTTCCATCTACGGCTTCTTAGTTTTAGTTTTCATTGGATCCTCGCGAAAATGTTAGCATTTCTAAACCATGGAATTAACCTAACTTTAGCTAATTCAAAACTCTCTTGGGGTTAACACAATTCCTAAAATCTTCATCAGTAAATCTTCATTAAATTCTCATACTTCATTGAGTGTTTCTAAATGCAGCCACAGTTCTCTCCCGACCCCGACATTCCGACCCTTTAGTCCCTCTAAATCCAAAATGCTGAACGTTTATAAATTCCTATTCCCCTCGACTCCGAAATCGGAGAATTCACCGCAATATATATCACGTCCCACGAGATTCAACATCAGTTTAATTCGTGTCATTACCGCAGCGCTAGCGTTAACATTTCCCTCTCTCCCGTCTCACCGTCTAAAACACCTCTACGCTATCATGCGGTTTTTAGGTGACAATTTATCGTTTGAACGTGGCAGAGCGAACACGAATAACGTTTAACGTTTAAACGTTTTTACTTAATTGTCTTGAAATAGTTTAAATCCTTTTGCAGTTTTCATTGATCCAGTACAACCTCGAATTTCAAAGTATCAATCGATTTTTGTTGTCGAGAGATAAAAATGCTAATCTTATTTCTGCTTGCCAAGCATTTTAGCATTTAAATTACCTAGTTTTAGTCCAAATTACTGTTTAAATTTCAAGTCTAACTATAGAATATAGCTATTGAGTCAGACAATGTGGCCCATTTACATGGGTATCCCTTAAATTTATTTAATAGATAAATATTACTTTTTAGGATTTGAAATTAAGTAAACTAATATTGTTCACCTCATTTTTAAATTAACTTTAAGATGAGATGTCCAACGTAAAAGTAAATTTGCCTTGTATTCGCCTTTCGTTTATAGTCGTTGTTAATTACTCGTCACTTCAACGAACTACCCTCGTTCGTTGAATGTGTAATTAATAATATTTTATTATAATTCAATTTAAGATGAATGGAATAATCACTTTAAATTATACATTGAAATATTATTAGCTCGTGGTCATTAACTTTTCTCATTTACATTGTTATTTTATATGTAGCGTCACTGAGTGTTCGTTCATTTAAACAGTCCGCCAATTTGTGTTAAACATGGCGTCCTACTATTGGACGAATAATAAACAATCAAAAAGTGTACAGTTGTCACAAATGCAGAGATGCACCTGTGTACCAAATTTCATGTTTCTAGCTATAGCAGTTTATAAATTGAAACAAACCAAAGGACAGACAGACGGACAGATAGAGCAGTTATATAAGGTTTCTTTTCGTACTTCGTACCGTAAAGAAACCTAAAAGGAGAAACATTATATAAAAATAGGTATTAAATGCAAAAAATCATTAAATTACGCAATATTACGTGGGGGAACCTATGTACTACACTAAGTGGCAGAAAATTTGTTTAATTTTTAAACTACAATTTATACAACATTAAAAGTAGAAACTTAATCTTTTAAAGGATGTCATGTTATAATACAATCCTTTTCATATTACGTTCAACTAGACTACTCTAGATAATTATTGTTAAAACAAGAATGCGTGAGGAGACATGTTATCAGTGTTTAGTTTAAACTGTCAAAAGTGAGTGTAATTTTCATATCAAATCATGTAGTAGTAGTAAACCTAGCGGGATATCAGGGAAACCACAGAACCTATTGCCGAGGTTATGCCGGTACTTGACTTTGGTGCATATTTACTGATAACCTCGTCCAAGGACTTATAATCTTGGCTTATCATTTGAGTAAAAAAAGAATAAACTATATTTTTTTAAAAATTTTTTGTTTAGGCCTTAGGCTTAGGCTAATTAGTCTTATTTGATACTATTTGACGATTTATTCCAAGAAATAATTTATTGGTATTATTTATTTGGAGATATGTACATAATTGATTTTTAAATGGTACTTCTAATTGATTTACAAGCAATAAATTAGATAAGAAAGCACAGAATAATTTTTACCAATTTAATTGGTCATATTGCACCCTATATTTTTATAAAGTTCTATTATCATTTAAATTATTAACCAGAGGGAAGAAAACAACCACTTTACCCTTCTTTCATGTAATTTTCTATTAAGAGCGCAAGTGGAGTTGATGTCAAAAGAATAATGAAAAACGAAAAGCCTCTCCACAAAATGAATCTTTATATCACATAAATAGTTTTGGGCCTTTCGGCCATCATCAGTGCCGGTAAAAGGCAAAGGAAAACGTCGTGTCACATGCGAGACAAAGAACGTCCTCTTTTGACTCTAATGTGACTCAACGTCGGGTTTTTCCTTTACCCTTTACCGGCTCTGATGATGTCGGAGAGGCCGACATCTAGTTATGTGAAAAAACATTCATTTTGTAGAGATGCTTTCCGTTTTTCATTATTCTACCTTCTTATCTCTTTGGTTTGACGATACCCTACTTATGTTTCCTTGTTAAATCAGTATATGATAACTTAATTAAAAACTCCTTTGAAATAACTAAAATATTATGAGCTACACAAAATTAATTATTATAGAGCTTTCATATTTTTAACCTTTTTTGCATCTGAGCTTTATGATGGTAACGAAAGCATTGTAATTTTTGACTATTTACTTTTTATTTATTTTTATATTTTCTATCATATATTTATCAGTTTATTTTATATATTTATCAGTGTATTCTATGATATATTTTTTCTTCTTTTCTTAAATATAAAAATTATATTTTCTTCCTGCCGTTAGAAAAAATATTTATTAGTCTCGCGTGGCTAAGTAATAGGTAACTTCGGGTTCGAAAAGAGAAAATAATTGTTTGCCTCAATATTTGCGTGATGCCTCACTTTCATGCAACTAACACCCCATCACATTTTCTAGTATTAAACTTTTTTTTTATATCTGAAATAAAACTAAAGCATGATAGAAGGAAAACTATTAAACTAACTTGGGCGTTAAAGAAAAAGAAAAGTCTTGTTTGATGAGTTAGCTTGAGGTAAAATTTTTATAAATATTATATTGGATTAATAAATAAAAATAAATCTAAAACGTTAGAAATATTTCAGTTTGAGTTGCTGGGTGTAGGAACCAGTTAAAAAGTTGGATTTAGTTTTCTATTTAAAGTCAATTTTTATCAAAATTTTCCAAAGCTGATAAGAACGTTGTAATAAACTTTTTCAATATCTCGGTGCAAAAAAAATTGTCTTGGAAAATATTTATCGTTTAATAGTTTGATGGTTGACCAAAAATCGTTGGATATTTAATTCTAAAAAAGTTTGTGAAATTAAGACTCTATACAAGTATACATCTTCGGTACTAAGCGGAAAAAACGTATCTGCAAATTGATTGATAAATATTCTGATTTTTTAGCTTTAAAAAGGACTTGTAACAACTCATTGTAATTTGCAGATTCGTTGTTCGTTGTTCGTTGTTTGGCTTATGTTTCGTTTAGTTATCTGTTAAAAGTATGTCGGCTTTCTAACATTCGATGAGCTATTAATTAAAAATATTTAATTAATATAATTAATAAGATTTACGTGGCCAGATATGTTTGGTATTGAGTAAACATCTATTTAAAATAAGTAAATATTTATCTATTATAAATATGGGATACTATTGGTTGATCCGCGGTGAATCAATTGAAGAATATATATTTTTTTTATTGAATGGAGTTATAAGCTTATTAAATGGACTTGATTTACAATATAAATAATTAAGACGTAATTTATAACGGTTGACTATTAAAAATCAGTTTGAAGCACCCAAATATTATTTTTTTCTAAATATTTATTCATTTATTTCCGGGTATATGTTGTTTTGGTCTGTGTCTTCTTTTTTATTATTTTTGCATTGAATTTGGTAAAAAATAACAATGATTTTATAAAGAACTAGACAACTATTGAGTGAATAGTACTGGACGCATTGTCAGCTGAAAATACACTGTCAAGGTCGTCTACTTGTTTTATACCAATTGAAATTAGTTTCAATAAAAATAAATCTAAACAGTACAATACTGTCTGTTTCGATTCTTTAATTATATATCTAGTTTGTTCAGTTGTTTGTATTAACGGTATAGATTTCCTGTAGATATTTACCTGCATATCTACCTGCATTGTCTGAGTTCCGCTGCCGATAGCTATTAATTCTACTCCGTTTATTAGTAATATTTAATTGCAACTATCCTGTTATAACAACTAAGCAAAGTGTGTTTGATTCTGAATATAACTCAATAGAATAAACGTGATCATGCTATAACTGAACTCTGAAATAATAAATTAATTTAAACATATTTAATTTAATCCGCTTAATTAGCGAAGAGAAAAAGTTAATGTTGAATTAGTTGTGTCTACTAAAACTTAATCATGGAAAATAAAACGCCTATTTCAAAATTTATCTGCACAGTGCAAGCAATTATATAGTAGTTAAGCGTCAACTGTTACTTATTAACAGCACTAACTAAATATATTATTATAAAATAATGATATAAAGTAAGCATAAGTTACTTTTTGTCTCGAAAGACTTATAAAATTTCCCTTTTGCGTTTATTTAATTTAAACTTGACCTCTTAGGATGTACACGTTTGCAGAGGGCATGCCATTACTGTCGCATGCTTCTGCCTTTCCTTAATTATATTTCATCATGGTTAATGTGAGCCAACTTATTTACATATTTAGTGTGTTTTAACACTAATATGGTAATGTTTACTCTTTAAATGCATTCAAGCCCCGTCCAGACTGCCGAACCGAACAGAGGAAACGAGCCGTGTAGTATCTGCGCATGCCCAGGCTGAGATGCGCAGGCGCAGAAACCAATTCTGGGCTCGTTTCCCCGGTTCGGTTCTTCTGGACGAGGCTTAAGCAATAACAAGCACCGTAAAATCATTGCCATTGCTGGGATCATTAAAAGTAATTTAATAGTAGATGCTCGTGAATAAATTTAATTTATAATGTTAATATTATGAACATCTTCTCTTATTGAAATTATTCCTGTATTGGAGTCGAATAATTTAGTTTTGATTTGTTTTGACTATAGATTCAAACCTAAATGTAGAACTCAAACTAGATTATTCTTGTTGGAAAAAGATTAGGTTATTTCCTTTAAACTCTGAAAACGGAGATTCCATAAAGTAAATGAACGTCTTCTCTAGCAAACGGGAAGTTACAGAAATAAACTTTAAAAACTAACATAATATATGGAGAAATGGAACTCTAAAAATATTTGAGGGATATATCTAACTGCCGCATTGGATTTCTTTTTAAGACCAGCTGTTTCTCTTTTGATGTTTTGAAAATATAATACTAAATTATAATAGAAGTACGGTTGAGTGCCTTTGTGTAAAAGTATAACAAATTTATCTGGGTTAGTAATTGTGTTGTATATTATTTTTTTTACTTTAGAGATGGTGCTAATTAGTTATTTTCTTTTAGATATTAAATATATATTTTTCAACGATTTAAATTAAATATATGCGTCATAGCCTGCTGTCTTTTGGTTTACGTAAATGTCAACTTATAATTTTCTTTTAATAAAATTTAAGTATTCCAAAATCAAATGAAGCATTTTACCCAAATCCTTTATACAATTTACTTTTCATTAAAGTTTTATGACGAAAGATAATCGCCATTCAACTGAAAATGACACAAAATCAAGTTCTCTTCAACCCTTATTAATTATGATTAATAGTGACTTGGCTTCAACTACTTTCATTTGCGAACTAAAACCCATAATGTATTTCCCATAACTTTATATTTGCCTAATCAACATTTATGTATCTGTATATATTATATTTATGTATTCATACTTTAGTCATTAGTAAAGTGCAATTCTTCTTTTATCGGAATTAATTGATGATTAAAGTCTATGTTAATATAACGATAAATTTTCTTTATTTTATATTTATTATTATACATGAAGTACCAATTATTGTGGTGTCGCCATTTCATTAGCAATTAGTAAACTATTCTCATTTTAATTTTAATAAAATCATTAAATGTAAACAAATTACTTTATTTACTATGTAAATGGTTTAATTCATTAAGATTTTACATTATATAAAGTTTTAAAATGAAAAACATTTACTACATTAACATTATTTCTAATTAACTATTTACGGAGAAAAAAAATGTGTTTACTCTATATTGTAAAGATTTTATCCAAATTTGTTTTTCTTATTTATTTTATTTTATTTTTTTTTTTTTTACATAGTTTGCCATATTCCATTATAGAACAAACTTTCCTAGTTCTAATATTAAATTTTTAAAACTTACCTTAGTTTGTTTAATTTTCACATAAGGCACAGCAAGTTCGGCTTCTATAAGTTTTATTAAATGACCCGAAAGGCTGTTAGATATATACTTCGACCTCCATTTTATCCGAGGATCTTGGTAATTTACTTCGACTATATTTAGGTTATAAGGCTCCCTTGCCTTTTCCTAAAAGAGATCTTTCCCTCTAAAAACAGTTTCGTTTCACCGCGCATTTCACTTAATACAAATTTCATAAGGAGTTTTACCACTGGTATCCTAAAATTACATCAAAATAGCATTATATTTTTTTAAAAAAAAGCCTTGCAAAAATTTCTTGGAGAACTCGCTATATTTTTTTTTAGAACTCAGACACTTTTTAACACATTTTTTTTCTCTTTCTCACTCCTAGCTGAGACAAATTAGCACTTGAATGTACTTTTAGCCAACTTGTTTTTAGGACCAGGTAAAAATAGGTGTATATTCATTAATTTTTAATATTCCTTGTGACAGTTACTCTTTACAGGTTTTTTATGACCTTTTTTTTATTTTTTTGGTTATCTCATTTCTAGACTCTTTCAAGGTTTTTTTTTGTGAAATGTGGATATTATTTTTTTTATGTATTTTATACTACATTAAGTAGATGTCGTTCCGTCACAATGTCGAATTGAAATAAGATGCTTATAGATATATTTCTAAACCTTTTCTTATCGTAGAAATGACATAAAATTAATATGAAATAGTTTATTTATTTATTTTTGAGAGAAGCGTGTTAAACGTTTAACTAATGTGATAACTGATAACAGCTGTACTTTAGTTCTTTATTTAATCGTCATAAATTAAATAAAAATATATGTGTAATAGTAAATCAAATTTATAAAAGATTATTAAAAGATTGATTAAATGATATAAAAGTATAAAATATTACTTAATGTATATTTTTAAATTAATTTTTTACCTAAATTTTAGGCCTAAAATTTCTTTAAAATACTTTGAACAGACTAAAAATGAATAATTGTTATGAAATTATAATAATTTTTTTTTTAAATAACTTATTTCTTCAAGACTGCTTTTATTATTCAGTAAAAGAAACTAAATTCCACACAGAATTGAAAAACTTTTCTTTTTTTTATAAATATGTTTTTTAAGAGAGTTGTGTACAATGAAGGGGGTAGTAGAAACAAATTGAAAATTTTCATCGTATAAGAGTTTACTTGTGTATACTACGTGTTACTTTTCTTTGTGGCATCGTGTTCTTTACACAAAGAAGCGGATAAGAATCGAAAACTAAAGAAAGTATGAAAAGTACATCGTGTCAAAAAAAGGGGGAATATAAACGAGGGTAAAAGTTTTTTTTATTTTTTATTTTTTTTTAAAAAAAGGGGAGAGGATTCGAAGAATGAAGTTAAAAATTAACTTTTTTTTCTTTCGAAATGGAGTGAATTTTAAGACACAAAAATGGAATAATGGCTTGATGGTCTTTTCAGAAAATTGACAATGAAAATAATTCACTACCTGTTATAAGTAGCGAATAAAGGAAGTAATATAAGTATATTTTTATTTATTGTTGATAGCTCTTAAAGTTAGCTCCAGGGTGTTATGGCCAAGGTGGGCACATGAGAGGGTTGTCTCCAAACTTCAAAATTTTGGAATCTAGTGAAATTATAGCATGATAATATTACACATGATTTGAAGTAAATAGCAACTAGCTCCTTTTTATGGATGCAGGATCCATACATTTTTCGTGATGAGATGGATGAATGATTACAGCGGCCTAAATGTATAAATAGCCATTTCATAAATAAATTATACTACGTTAAGATTTACGTATTAGAGATTTGTTGTTTTATTATTTAAAAAAGAAAATAATAATCTATCTTTCATTGGATATTCTTTTTTTACAAGCTTTTATTTAATTTGTAATGTTTGTATGTATGTTCAGGTCAAATCTTGCTATGGTAAAATGGATGTTATGTTTTTTGCTCCCCTATTAAAACAACGTGCAAGTGCTTTCTTACGTCCATTTTGTTTATTGTTTCTTTATTTTAATTAATAATTTAATATTCAATAAATTAGGTGCATAATATTGTTGATAAATTGATTGATAAAAATATGAATACCTGTTCGCGAAATTTAATAAAAGGAAATAAAGAGCTAACTTGAATTGTAATTTAGATTAATGTCTGGTGATAAGGTCACGTTCTTATATACCTGTGAGTAATTAAACAAGAATGCTTCATTTTGATAACAGAAAAATTTCACAACTTTTTTTTTTTATTAAGTTGGAATAACGTCAGAATAATTAATCACTCGAATAATTAGCATTTTCTAATTCTCACACATATATAAATTACTGTCGTTAATTGACACTAAATATTACATTTGAATCGTGGAAAGTTAAGAAAATTACGAACTTTTATCTACAAGTACATACATGAAAAGTGAAAAGTACGTCTAATATTTTTTCTTATTCTTATTTTTTTATTAAGGTTTAATTTTAGTTATATTTTTCTTTTTTAATTTTCATTATTTTTGTACCAAATAAATTATTTTTACTCCTACAATACTAATTATGTTTTTTGTCTTTTTATTTGTTGCAGGTAATTACAGTCTGATTTCTATGTTAGAAACTACTTTTTTTTAAGCTAAAATAAAGGTAATTTTTTTATATTAATTGTTTGTTTCATATTTTAGTCTATATTATTTATATTTTGTGTTAAAAAAACCATCGTTTGTTTAAAGTTAATTCTGCTTAGGTTACACATGGTGGGTCTGGTTATACGGAGACTTCGAAATATTTAGGAATATTGGACAAAAAACGTAACCACACTTCTTATATACCTCCATGCGACGACGCTTTTTATTATTTTTATTCATTATTACTTAGTTTTATTGTTTTAAGTTCATGGAGGAATTGAAACTTGTTGAAAAAAGAAAAAACTAAGTCTTATACTCGGACATGAACATTTGAATTTTTTAACTTGTTCAGCGAATAAGGAAGTTCTTGTTACTAAATAATTTTAAAAAAGAAACGAACTTAAAGTTAGTTTGGTTCTTGGGTTGCAAGTTGTTCCGGGTTGGTGGATTCCCCGAGGGAAAGGTGGTGACTCCGCTTCTCTCCTGTGTTTTCTTGCCTTCTCTTTAACTCGATTAGACTCTCCTGGGGGCTGCGTACTCTCTTGGGGCGCCCTCAGCCTTGCAGGGCACCCTTATTCCTCAGGCTTAGACACCCGAAGGGCTGCAACACTTAAATATAAAACCAAACAAAAGGAAATAGGGGAAGAAAAAAAGGGCAAATTTTAATTCGATTTCAGAGTATAAACCTTAATGCTAATGGAGAAAAAAATTGTATCTTATTAAGGCATAGAAATTCTGATAAATAAAGAAATGTGTGTATTCTATTGTTCTAATCAATATTTAATTTTTTTTACTAGTAATGTCCAATAAGTTGAAGAAAAAATAAGTAATATAATACAATAATATAAAACTGACATCCACTTATGTGACTTTGACTTCCTCCTTGAAAGATCTAGTGAAAATCTAGCTTGAGACCATATGAAAACTGTTTATGTTAGATCCTACCGAGGGTTTGTTGTAGACGTGGCCTTTTCTTCAATTGCTAAAATTATAATAATTGTTGCCGACTTAGTAAATTAAGAAAATTTCATCCAACCTACTGATTTATCATTTTCTATTAGAATTAAGTGTTATGACAGAGACGATTTCCGTAAAGAATACCGATGTTTAAAATCCTTTTTTTTGTGACAATTCCGTAGTTTTCAGTGTTTTTACCAAGTTGCCAAATTACCCTAGAATCCGAGTACCTCTACTCTGACATAGGGTTATGGGTTTTCTTGATAATCTTCTGTTTTTTTTTTTTGTTTTTTTTTGTTTTTTTTCTCGACAGAAGCTATGTGATCGCTCAAGAACATTTTTGGTTCCGTGTCTGTTTTATGAGTGAAATCGAGATAACTGTAACATCGTAATGAAATCATTATGAATCTCACTTCTAACCATTATAAAAGCTCTAACCATCTCTAACCATTAACTGTTGATTTTATGCTTATCAAAATTCATTGTAGAAGATTTTCCTTAGTTTTTTTTCTTTTGAAGTACTTAGAAGGCCATTTGGTATTTTTAAAAAATCTCATTGTTTTTTTTGTTATCTTTTCATTCTATTCTTTTTCTTATAGAATCCTTGTCTATTATCCTTATCTGTTTCTTATCACCACATCTCTATTCTATTATTATTTTTCTTACCCATTGAAGAACCTTTTTGGTACAATGAATTCTTCGAGTGTATCTGACGAAATCCAAACCCTCTCTTTACAGAATATCTCTCCTTTTATGTGCAGAAAAATAGAAAATGTTTTTAGAAAAGACGAAAACACACAGTTCTGTTTCAAACATTGATTTTGAAAAAGCATCTACCCTAGTAAGAATTAATAACATCTCACGTTTACCTTAAGGTTGTAGTCTTAAAAGAAACTCTTCTTGAGGACCTCTTAAGTATTCCGAAGACAATGAAACCATTGTTTCAAATCCCTTGTTTTCGTTTAATGCTTTTTAACACTCTTAGGTCTTAAGATTGTTTAACTTCACAGCTTTTTGTCTATGGGTAGATTTTTTTTCTCTTGTTTTTTTTTTTTTTTTTTTTTTTTTTTTTTTTTTTTTTTTTTTTTTTTTTTTTTTTTTTTTTTTTTTTTTT
>KZ651241.1:471084-482175 GCA_001010745.2 Gerris buenoi
TCTAATATTATGTAATTTTAAATTGATATTGTTGCGTGTGTGTTATGTATTCTTGATGATTTTATTTCTATCTCTATCTATATAGTCTGAGTCATTTACGAACTATGTTTTTGGTTTTTTTTTTTTGCACAAGTACTCGTGTATAAAACTAATGATGTTTATTTAGAATAAAAATAAATATGAGTATATTTGATCAGTTGTAGAGTCTTAATATCATATATTTCATTCAGGAAAATTTGAATTTGATAATATTGAACTAATTGTAAAGGTGATCAGCGGAGACTCGTTTAGTGGATCATGGTTTCTCACTAAATATTACGCTTTCAATAAAAATGAATCTGTGATAAGGAAAGATTAAGTGTTACAGTTTTCATTTTGAAGAGTGTGTTTTAGATTTGAATGTGAGATAGATTTAAATCTTATATACTTTTTGTCTTATCATTTTCTTTCTTTTTTTTTATCGCCACTCATGACCTCTAGGGGCTAAAAGCCGACTTAAGAAAAGTTCCTTTTTCTGGTGAGACACCTTTCTTTATTCTTTTAATATTGAACTGATATAGAAGTATAGAAGCTCTTTCACTACTTTGTATTACTGTTTCATATAGTGATAGATTCAGTGATATAGATTTCAATCTGAAAAATGTGTTATAGATTTCAGAGTGAGATAGATATAAATCTTACTTTTCTTTTGATTTCTTTTGGTTCTCTTTCACTTGTGCTCATGATCTCCTGATCGGCTAATTAAAGTTGCTTTTTCTGAAGAGACACAAAAGAGAGAGTTTTTCTTATTGAAATAATATTGTACTAATTTAGAAGCCCATTTACTACTTTATATTTTATACAAAATAAAACAATAATACCAATTAATGTGTTTTAAATTAGTTTTAACATGTACGTAGTTGGAACATGTCTAGTATTTAATTTATTAAGAAGTGTTAATATATTTCGTGTATTTTGGATTATAATTAGATGATTCAACTAATTAAACGGAATATGTAATTTATGGTTTTTTTTTAGCTGGCTAATTGCAGATTTATCTTTATGGTACACCCTGGGTTAATTTAGTTTTATTAAGCTAACCTTGGTATCTCGACTGCATCCTTACCTTGGTCCTGTTGTTTACTTCCCGCTTCTCAATTCAGACCCTCCTTGAGCTACGAACAGGCCTTACCTTTAGAGTTTAATAACCTGAACAGACGGACAGACAGACCGTGAACACGAACCCCTAGCCAGGTGTAACTGGGACCAAAAACTACGCGCCTTACTGGTAATATAACCCGCATACACGCGTTTACAAGTCGTACATCTGTCGCACAACGTATACTTTTAAAAAGTAAGCTAATTTTAAAAATGAAGTACCCTGAACTCTTGCAGTGTTGTGTTTTTAGGTTTTAAACAGATGACTGAACTCGTGTAGGTAAGGTATCGTAAACCCTGTTGTATTATGAGTTTCGCGCCATAATGATAATTATACGATATCTACTTCATATGTTTTTCATTTAAGTGATAACTAACGTGGGCATAAGAGAAGTTAGTATGTGTAGCAGAAAATCCCTACTTAATTAGGTATTGTTAATTCTTAATTATATATCAAATAAACAATTATTTATGATGTATGAGAGTGATAAAAGTAAATTAAATAAAAAAATTAATTTCAAAGTGTAAAGATCTATTTTCGATGCTAATTTCATTCTACGAATTGTGAGAACTCGTTGCCAATACAACCCTTCAAAATGAAATAAAAAGATTATTGTTACTTGTTATTTTATTTTTATATTTTTCCAATTATCCGAGGTATTTTTATTATAAACGAGGGGGGATAGAGGTGTCCACGATAAATCGAGCTGTAATATTTATAACAAGCCCTCACTTTGTTCATGAAATAGATTTTTGTTTGACTATAAAATCGATTTTTACTCTCTTTATACAGACAGGGTCTGCCCCATCATTTTATAGGCTACGGAGGAAAAAAAATGAAACCAATATTTTTATTTTTACTATATAGGTATACATGAAGAAGTTGATTAATGGTTATTATTCTGGAAAAAACAAATTACTTCGAACCTTTGATAGGTGGAAAATGGTAGAAAAAAAGAGAAATAGAAATAAGTTTAAAAATATAACATTCTAGTGATATTCACCCGTTAAACTTTTATTCTAAAAAAAAAAAAAATTATAAAAATTGTAGGATAACTATTATAAATATTTTCTGATTCTTCAGATACCAAAAAGATTCAAACAGTATGGTCCCTGGGCAGCAGGTATGGGGTCCTAGAAATATTCCCAATATCATACTAATCTTAAAAACTATTTGTCTTAATTTGATTTGCTTTTGAATTAAGAGCGCAGTTCTTCATCTGCTGTAAAATTTTACCTAAGACGTCTTCTTATATATATAGAGAATCTGTTTTCGGGTGCATGATTTCTTATCTTTATTATTTATGTGCATTATCATTACCGTGTGGTACAAGGTACCACGTTATAACTGGAGATCACTGTGTATAGGAATTAGTTACCGTCCGATCATATCTACTTTTTTATTGCCCTATCGGGGTTCCAACTATCTAAAAAAAAACGTCTACATTCCTTCTTCAAAACTTAAAAATAAATTTTTAATTTGATTAACCATCTTTTAAACATCCGAGATTCAGTTGATTCGAAGAATTGATGCATCTTTGTGTCACTTCTGTCTTCTTAGCATGTTAAAATGTTTGTTTTTTTGTTTTTACATGTCCGAGTCTCGTGTGTGTCATTATGTTTTATTTCTGGGTTAATGCTTGAATACCTATGTTAAGATGTATTTGTTTCCATGTGTTTTTGGATGTCTGCCCTGAACCGGATAGGAAAGATGTTCTACGATGACATTTTTTTGATCGTCGATAGATATGTCATTCTAAAATTATATCTCATTAAATTTGTTTTTTTTTAAGAGATTTTGACGCTTGATTTTTTTCTATCTCTTCCATCATTTGAAATGAATTTTTTACTCTAGAATACACCGTAAATTAGCCTTACCCTGATTCTAAATTAGAATAAATAACTTATAAATGCATCGGGTTTCTTTATTTTTGTAAATATATATAATTTTTCTTTTTACATAATATCAGTCTAAAGTTATTATCATTTTAAAGTTATTTACTTTCAGTTGAGTAAACCAAATTGTTATCGCTAAATTGTATTTTGCGTTGTAAGATTGCTTCATTCAAAAAAACCCAGCCAATTCTTCATGACATATCTTATCAGTATTTCCTAGTCACGCTTTACTGTCATTAACAAGGTTGTTTAACTGTCATTAGGAGTATAATAGAAGCTTCGAATTATGTCATTAGGTGTTTGAGTTTAACCATGTAGCGTGAACGATGAACTTTCAGGGGAAAGTAATTCCTAATGGCTATTAGAACACCACAAGAGTTGAATGTCTTCTAAAGAAAAAAAAAATCACATCTATTTCGATATCTTTGATATTACTACAAACATTAAAGGTTCTGAGATCATCAATGGTTATAGTGCATACGATATCAATCCGAGTAACGAGTAAGCTTAATATTATCTTTGACTTAAGACATCTTTCTGTACAAGCTACAATTGGGCATCGTGGTCTTGCAATAAGTATACGTCGTCTGCAAACGCTATTAGACAAACGAATTGAAAATGATTATTTTAAATTTATGGTTATGTTTCACTTTTTTCATTTTTATAATTCGTTAATCTACTAGATAATGCTTTGAATCCAAGTATGTATTATTTTTGTTAAACGTTTTTAAGTCGTCTTCTCTTGTTCTGATTATTCTTTCTTATAACTTGCTGTATACTAATTAGATTAATTCTCGAATAAAGAGACTCCTTCAAAAATCTGGCTAATATGAGCACTTTCGTGTAATTTTTATTTGTTTATAAGTTAGCGGTTTTCGCAGTGCATATTATTATATATACATATTATGCGATTGATTTCAATCGCATGCATTATTATGTTACGTTTATGTTGTGTTTGTGTTTACATATTATGTTGTTACGTGACTATTTTTAAGATGTTCTTTACCGTAGTGATTTCACTTAAGTTTATTAAGTATAGAAAGGATTTTAAATATTATCATTGTAATTATAGGTTTTTAATCTTATGTGAGTCAACCAAGTGAGTACTAGAGATTGTCTAAGCCGGTTAATACCCCTTCGAGTATAACTTTTTTTACCTGTTGTAAGTACGAAGCTAAGTGAAGAAAAACCTGTCTGGATATCCGGGTAGATATTTACTGTTTGAAAAAATAGCTAATATCAAATCTTCAAAACTTGTTTCACTTCTATTAGATATAGGTGTTATACTTTTGTCTGTTTTAGCTTTAAATCCATTTTAGTGGTTCATCACTTAAGCTATTGTGGATCTAAATATTATTTCACACTTCAAATATTCCCATAAATATTGAATCTGAATGGAAAATATCTAGAGGAATGTTTTACTCAAACAATTTTCAAATGATTGATGGAATTTATTCAAGTTCAAAGTTTCCTGTTACATATAGGATTCCGAGAAAATTTCCGCTCAGATAAACGTTAGCTTAAGGCTCGATCAATTTCAGTCGTTTTCAGTCCGATTTATAAATTTTAAAAGGTTATTAAACATTAAACTGAATCTAGATTATTTAAATTCGAAACTCAAAGCTAACTTGTTTAAGAATTGTGACTATTCACACCTAAATGAGATCACTACCTGTCATAAGAATGTATAAACAGGTGCTTTTTTCGAATAATCTATTAGTTCTCCGGAATATTGTAACAGTAATTTTGTTTGCTTATGTTCCAATCAGTATAAATAATTGTTATAATGATTATGGAGATTACCAATCATATTTTTCCAGGTAATGTAATTTATGACTTTTTATAAGCAATCTCAATAGACGAAATTAGTTAATATATATATATATATATATANACCGAAAGATTAAATTTTAAATAATTCAAATTACAATTATCAATAAGTACGGGAGACATACAGAGAAAAATAGACCCCCACACCGGGACACGAACCACGGGACCTCTGTTTACCGTACAGGTGCTCTTACCAGCTGAGCTATACGGGAGAATGATTTTTCCCTGTCGTAACTGATACATATTCTTGATACAGTCCCGGTGAGGGGGTATATTTTTCTCTGTATGTCTCCCGTAGTTATTGATAATTGTAATTTGAATTATTTATCATTCTTTTTTTATGAAGGCTTTGGAAACGAAACCATTTAGGTAAACTATTTTTAATTTAATAAATCGGCCTACAGGATGATAGGAAACACAACCACTGAAACCTAGCATGAGCCCCGTGTGGAGCTCATAGGGTGAAGGCAAGTTAATATATATATATATATAAGGAGTTGAGCATGAGAAGTATTAATCAATAGCACTGGGCAGCAGGGTCCAGCCGCGAAATTAGATACTATTTATATATATATATATATATATATCCATATTTGAATGTATGACCTCCATGACGTATATAGTTTTATAAACACAGGGGACACTATAGCATATAATATTATGCCCTTTCAGTTAGTTATGAAGTCAGATACAGTCAGTTGTAATACTTATCTACGTGTTAACCCATTGAGTAAACTATTTTTCAGTTTTCAGTTGATTTTGAAAGTATTACCGATTATGAACAAAGTGGTTAACTTAATCAACTTATTGCTAATAAACGCAATATTGTTTTTATTTTGTAACTTACTCATAATTCATTAAATTTAAATGATAACTAAATAAATTAAACTTTAAATTATTATCTTAAGTGGTCGAATTTACCATGTATTGATTATTATTGTTTTTAGGTTTATCAATTAATCTATTTTATTCTTTGAGTTTTATTCATTATTGCGTCAATTCAAAAATCTTTAGGATACTGAAAGAGTTTATTTTTTTTAATAAAAATGTTATCAAAAATATTTTCGAGGAAAATTCAATTATCAGTGTTTCATGTTAACTTATGTGTTCGATAAGATTGGCTGCCTTTATCCAAATTAAATTATACCACATACATTCATTGTTGTTGCCAAGACTTCCCGACCGAATTCAATCTCATCCCCGGACCTTTATCTGCTACCTAGAGAATAATAAATAGGAAATGTTTCCAAGAACAAATTTATAGCTTGGCTACTTATTAATTTATTGGATTAGGAAACAATTTTAATACATTTGATGATAACAGCCTATAATCAAATCTATTGTTGACATATCTAAGCCGATTATTTCCTTTATGAATATGTAACGTTATGTAAATATATTTAGCCTTAAAATGTTCATTACCCCTAAAGTGGTGGCAATTAACGAATGCCCCCATTAACATTAAAACTAAATAATTAATCTTAACGCCCGATTTAGCAAACAGACGTGAAATGTGGCAAATGTTTGCAATTAATCAGAGGCCTTCAGTTTATTGCAGAGAGGGTGGATGGAAATTCGCTCTCTTCTATTAATTTTACATTTGAATGTTTTCTCGTTTTTTCTTTTAAATGTAATGCATATTTTTTTGGCTCGCTTATTTGCTTCATTCTTTTTATTTATATTTATATTTAATTAGATTTTCATTTTACATATCTCTGTGCTATTATTATTATTTTTTTGTAATTAAAAAAAACAAATTGTATTGGAATTGTTCGTTCAATTTTTTCTTTTTATTTTAACTGAACCCAATTATATTTTTAAATTCATTCAATATCCTCTCTCTCTTTTTTTTTAAAAAAAAGCCAAATAAAAAAAATAAATTTAATAATTGGTTTGTTTCCTGAAATTTGTTTAAATTCATATTTTCATCCCCTTTCATATTTGTTTTTCAAATCCTTCTTTCTGTATTTAATTAACCCTGTGAAATGTTCTGGCAATATGTTTGAAAAAGAGATATTTTTATAAATCAGTTTAATTTTCATACCGTTTATTTATTTTGCTTTTAAAAAATCTTTTGTTCTTTTAGTGATTTAAATTTTTAAATTATCAAATATTTTATTATTATAAACATATTTGTTGTTATATTTTTTATAATTTTTCTTCTTGCTCAATCAATTGCTAAAAATTGTAATTTATTCTTGCTGAGTTGAGTTGTATATTTATGCTGAATTAATTAACACTTATCAGTTATTTTAACATCATGAGTAGTTAAACTTAAACTTAAACTGAGTAGTTAAACTTGTACTATCACAATACCTATTAAAAATTTCCCTTATTAAGTGATTCTGATTCTCCGCGAGACTTGAACTAAAACTAAAACATAAGTTTAGCACATGCTTTCGAGACTCTTATCGTAAGTGGCTTGTTTTTCTGGTATAGAATCTTTGCTGATAGAGAGCATTGAAATGCTAACTTCATAGACCAGTCAGTCAAATAGTACACCTAAAAACTATAAAAATCGCAAACTAACGGCTAGTTCTGTTTATATATTAGTAATAGAAATTTGCAAATAATAGTAAAATAAACTTTTTTTTTTTTTTTTTTTCAACCCGTGTAGATACATTTTTTTATTGTTATTTTTTTTGGAACGAAGTTACTTATGGCACGTTGTGGAGACCGGGAGTGAATCCGAAAAAAACGACCAAAATCACCGTCACGAAATCTACTGATGACGATAACTTGAGTTCGTTAGACAACATTATCCACCACAACGTTCTTGAGCGTTCACGCGCATCGCTCACGTAAACGTAAACTTCAAAAATTTTAGGACGGGAAAAAATTTTATCGAAAATATTAAGAGCCTATTCCTTGACTTGTTTTGTTTATTTTTGTTGTATGTCAAACTGTCACTTCGTTTTGTAAGTATAATCACGGTTATTGTTAAAAGTAAAATTGATCTGTTCTGACGCATATTTCAATATATTAGGTATATGGTATATATATATAGGTAAGTAGTTAGTATCGCATACTTATTTTGGAACTGCGATTGTGTAATTTATATTTAATGAAATGCGTAAGGAACATCGCTCCTACCGGGAGTACCGCGACGCCACACGTATTTTTTTTTTTTTAATAAAGTGGACTTTATTCGAAAATATTACCTTTAGGTTTATATAATCATACTCGAAGCACGTATCTTATTATGTTTTAGCTAATTTTTATCTTCACCTTGCTCTACCTATTTCTTGTACCTATTGCTTTTGTAAAATATAGTCTCTATTAAACCACGTAGAAGTTTTTCTACTTTTTTTTTTGTCGTGTATTGAATAGATACAAATAGAGTTCGTATAACAAAAGATAGATATTATTGTCAGTGATTGTGGCTTTTTTCAATGAATATATATAGCCTTTGTTACTTAAAAAAAATTACTGTCCCTGATAACAAAATAGAGTGATAACGAACGGATTTGCGTTATTACTTCATTCAGTATCTGCTTTACCTTCGGTGTCGTAACACGAGTCTATCTTTCGAATTTTATTTTATTTTATTCTTTGTATTGAACGTCAATGTCATTAGTTTTTAATGGAAATTATCGGCTCCTGTTTTCATGGAAATATGATTTTACAGGTTGGATTTTTTTTTTTTTTTTTTTTCAAAATACATGTTTGTGTGTTAAATTTACACTTGAAATAATGTAGTTTATATTGTTAAATGTATTATGAATTGTTATATAATTTTTGTATTATTTTATTTATAATATATAACATAAATATAAATTAATGAGAACCGTTGTTGATTGCTTGTCATTCAAATGCGAGAAACAACGTTTGTATTGATTCTGACAGTTTGAAAATGTTCTATTAAGATTAATTTATAGATTAAGCTCATAGTAAATATTTATAACAAAGAATAAAATATATTTTAATTAAAAGTTGTATTTTTTATATCAATTTACATTCATTCCTGGTGTTGAAAAGAGATTCATCCAAGGGTGAAGGTGCTTCTTTAATTAATGAAATGAGTTAAACCATCCTAAGTTGATTCGTTTTCATAATTGTTTTGTTACGGATGGTGTCTCTCACGTCTAAAACTTTTAGGAATAAAGTTAAGTAACATAGATTAAGTATAGGAACATTAAGCATAGTCACATAATACGTATATTAACATTATTAAGTTTTAGGAACATGACTCTTTTGATAGTGCACTAACCATTAGGTAATTAGGTAATTTTATAAGCCTTTGGGAAAACAAATTACATAATATATAGATATATACTATACACCTTAATAAAACATTAAATATAACGCATGACTACTTTTATCTTTGTGCGTATATTCTGTGGTTGGTTTTATAATATCTAAGAATTGGAAAGTATCGACTGTGAAATAATTAAATAATATTTTTCTGGGTAGCGAGGATCAGTCAAAATTAAATAATTAAAGGTAAACTGAAACATTGTGTTTTTTATTTACTTTTGACTGATCCTCGCTACCCAGGAAAATATTATTTTATAATATCGTTCATAATGGATAAATGAGACTATTTGCCTCTTGGTGCTAGACATCTTCAGGGTGGTACATTTTGCTCAGATGAAAGTAACTACGGTATCTGTGGTTGTTACTACATTTTACGTCGCTACTATAATTTACGTTATTTTCATCAGAGCAACATGCACCATCCTGAAGTGAAGATTCCTCTAGCACAATATAAGGAACGCCTCATACGTGGTCATAACAGGAAAACCTAAAACACCATGACTAATTTTCCTTTCTTCAGTAGCAAAATTACAATTACATAATGTGTAATAAGTTTAATCAAAAAAAACTTAATTCTTCTAACATTTAAACTTATCCTCGCCTATATTGCATCATCCATTTGTACTTAACTCAAGCGTTCTTTTTATTCACATTAATTTACCAAATCGATTTATTACTTTAGTTAGCATTTAACAAACTTTATACCTTAAATTCTTTTGATTCTTGAGAATAACATAACCACTTATGCTTCATCTCCTTGAAAACAATCGTGACAGTGTAATATCAATACAACTTATTTCTATTCCAAGTAATATAAGCCTCTGCCTCCCATCCTTTGAGGTCTTAAATCCAACGTAGAACCATACAGCACACGATTGATGTTATACCCTGAATCATTTTAAATTAAGTGCAAAAAAGGCCAGTTTATTTTAAAATAAATTTAACCCTTTTACGTTGTTCTCATACTTGACTTTAAAATTAATTGACGATTATTTGAAAGTATTGAAAAGAGTTGATTGCTTATATTTTCAAGATTTTCTTTTGTTTTAAGGAATTGGCAAAGTGTTAAACATGAAAAAAGCAGGCTTGTTTGGTGTTGTATTTACTAAAAGAATCCAAGGGAATAAATTAAATTAATCGAAAATTAAAAAAGAAAATTCAAATTTGAGAAAAAAAGGTATTTTTCTCTTGTTCCTTTTGGTACAAGAAAGACAATTTAAAATTCTGATTTCGTTTCTTTTCTTTTGTCAATAATACAAAGGACCGAAAAAAAACTTAAACAAGAAGATATAAAGGGACCGCACCAGCAAATCTGGGTCAAAGCTTTTGAACGGATTTTTTTATTCTTTACTTTTTTTTGCTGTCGTTCGTCTGTTTCGTTCATTCGTTTTCATTCGTTTTTTTCGGTGTAGGTAGGGGTATCTTTGTATTCCCGCGCACGGGACGATATTCTCTCAAACAAAGAAAGGATTTTAGAGTAAATAATAAAATGAAAATACACACAGAATTAAAAAAAAAAAACTTTCATTTTGTCCCTTCTATACTTTTATAGTGAGACATTTTTCCTCTTTCAGCATTTTTTTTTTTTTTCCTTTATTTTTGGTTCATTAAAAATTATGTGTGCGTTTGATATTTATGTATTATCTTTAATTTTTAGTTTTGCATTTTTTTTACTGTTTGCGATGCCTTTTTTTCTCGTTTATATTATTTGTATTGCGCTTTTATAGTTTTGCATTAATATCGTAATTTTACTTTCTTTTTTAAAACGTTTTAATTGTCTGTAAAAGTTTTAATAATAGTCTGTACAATGTGATTTCACTTTCAATAACTACATATTTTAAATAATCCAAATTACAATTATCAATAACTACGGGAGACATACAGAGAAAAATACACCCCCGCACCGGGAAACGAACCACGGGACCTCCTATTAATCCGTACAGGTGCTCTTACCATCTGAGCTATACGGGA
>KZ651241.1:498843-533452 GCA_001010745.2 Gerris buenoi
TATATATATATATATATATATAGCCTGAAACAATCCCTAAAAAATCTGCCTTAAGTTCTGTTAAGCTTCGTTTGTTTTATATATTTATATAAAATTTATCAAAGGAAATCCTTTTAAATAACTTTAAATTCTTAAAGTATTTTCAGTTTGTACGCAATAAGATATTTTCAGTTTGGACTATAAATATTTTAAAATAATCAATGTATTTTTGAAGATATTTCTGAAGTTATTTATTCGTATAATTATTTTTTTACAGGTTCTTTAGAATCAAATTTTTGTTGCAAAGAGTATAATATGGATATTTATTGTTAATTTTATCTCTTCTATTTTCATTAAAATGTCTATTAAAATATTTTGGTTAAATTATTTATAACTTTCAGTTATATCTGATTCTTTGATTTCACTTTTTTTAAGGTAGGTCAATAAGAGAAATTTTTACACATTATAGAAATAATTACACTAGGTTTTTCTGACATCTCAATTATGATGTATGAAGTCTACATATCTAACAACATTCTAATTATTTTTACATATATAACATAAAAAAAAATCTAATGACTATGGGAAAATAAAATAATATAAACAAAAGGCGACTATGTGTATCACATAAAAGTAGGTACTTACATGTAATGATGGGAAAATAATCTTAAATTAACTGGAACAAAAAAGCAAACAAAATAGAAATGAGAAATTCTAACCATAATGAATAATTTGATTTAATAGAAAATAATAATTATAAGATGACACTAATTGCTAATCATTAAAAGAAAGAAACTTCGAAGAACAATATAACCAATTCCAATTATATTTAAGAACGAACGAAGAATTATAAAACGTAAAAAGCAAGTGAAATAAAAAGAAAATCATAACAATTGTATAATAACTGAACTATATTGTCGAATGAAATTTTTTCATATGAAGTATGTGATTCTATCTGCAATTATTATTAATAACCTTGACATAGTTTCTACAATTGAGTCTTGAGAATCTTAATACTTAAAAATGTGAATAAAAGTGAAAATAAAAAGTAATTATGATTAATTATTTGCTAAGATGAAAAATCACACGTTAGTTCTTAAGGAAAAATAAACACATTAGGTATTATTATTTATTGTAAGATTGTTTTTTTTGTAAATTTTAGAGAGTTTTTAATATACCTTTATATTAGATCTTTTAATTAAAAGAAAGGTACAATAAGGTGCGAATTTCAGCTGTCGGTTAAATTTAGCGTATACTTCGACATTTTAAGAGATAGATCTCGCTGAAAGTATTCCGGTATGATCAGCAATTACTTATTTGGGAAGACATGTTTTTCGGACTAAGCATTAATGCTTGCGATAGTCTTAGTACGATTCCTTAAGTAAATAAATAATACTGTTTTAGTGATTCCTACTTTTAAATTTAAGAAACTCTTGTAAGTCGTAATGTGTTAGGAAAATTTATTTTTTATTTTTATTTATTTGTTTTTTATTATTAATTATTATTTTTATTTGTAGTAAGTATTAGATTAGTTGCAAGTTTATAATAGTCACGGGTAAATGTATTGGTGATTGCCAAAAATATAGCTGTCATGCTAACAAGAAAAATATATCCCACTAATTTAAAATTGTTCAGAGCTATCTAGAAAGATTCAAAGTAAAAGGTGTAAAGGTAACTACTTTAAAAGTTCAATATTTCGTTATGGGTATTAAAATAAATATAAAGGAATACTAATAGTTTTTGATTTGATTGACACTTGTTAATTCTACATTAAAAAGGACTCCATTTCTGTCATATTGAAATAATCGAATCGTATATTCGTTATAAGCAAGTAAATGGAATTTAAATCATTTGACCGCTATTAAAAAGGTATTGTGGATATTGTAGATATGATTTTAGATATTTGTATAGATATACGAGTAGAATATAGGTTTTTTGTATTTTAGACTTAACAATTTTGTTAGTTTCTGTTTTTATTTTTATCGATTTAATTGAGGAATACACTTTTGGTTTCTCTTTTTATGAATTATATGATGGGAAGTGACATTAAATAAGTTTGTCACGTTCAAATCTCTCTATTTCCGTCAATCCATAACAATCTTTCACTATTAAACCAAAATAATAAAAAAATTATCGAAGTAATCAGCTGAGTTTTTTTTTATTTCTTGTTTTATGTATTTACTTGGAAAGTTTATGAGGTAGTATAACTGTACTGCGTATCACATCCTTGATTTCACTTTAGTTGAGATTTGATCTTTATTTTTTTGGAAATGGATATTAAAGAAGTTTTCACCCTTGGAAGTATCTCTATTGCTTCTTGTAGCCGCTACTTTCTCTGGAATCTTCAGTGTCGCGTTACACACCATCGAGGCAATATTAATGGCTGAGTGGCGTCACGTCCTGCTCGCTTCGCGCCTCCTTTACAACACACCCTGGCGTGCCAACTCACTATCAGGTTGGAAGTGGCGTTCGCCCTGTAAAGTATCTTTAGTTTCGCCATTGTTCTCTTTACAATGTTCAGTAGCTTGGTCAAGCTTTCGATTACTATTGTTTGTAACAAGCGTTTTTACCACTTTTTTTTAAATGAACTGTTACGGCGCTTAGTTATTTTCGCCACTTGTTTAGAATGTTAAGTGTGTTATATGCACTTTAATGTGCTCTATTTTAAAAACTTTCTTTCAGCAAATTGACACGTGCACTTATAAATTTATTCCGAGAGCAATTGCTGGCTGGAAACCAAGAACCAGCTATATTGGTTTATGGCTAGGAAATAGTGAATCATTTGGATAAGAACCAAGTTGAAAGAGATAAGAAACCCAACTATAATCCTAAGGATAAAACTATTTGTTGAAATCAAGGTGGTGGATGAAGGGAGTAAAAAGAAAATATTCAAATTCATTCTTCATTCATAATCATTAGCATTGAGAATTTACTGTAAAAGAATAGTGAAATAAATTAAAACAATAAGCTGGGTACATTTGTATCCATGAATAATATTAAATATATGACATTTTATAAGTTAAAAACATTAAATCAAATCACGAATAAAATATACCTCATCTGTCAAACCTTACTAGCTAATAACTTACAAATTCAAAGTTCAAGAAACCCTTACTACAAATTCTTTTGAAAATTACTACCGACTGTATTATAAAGTTAAGTGATACATTTTTAAGAAACAATTTATAATACATTTTTTATTTCAGTATTGTTATATCGTATAAAAAACATATTTAGGATTTGTATCAAGTCGGATGAAATGATTTATTTTTATTGAATAAATTATTACAAGATTTTTGCGATGACGGCAATATATTCGAATATTATAATCTAGTTTTGCCCAATTTGGCTTCTTTTTGTGACTAACTCCCTGGGCGACGAAATGACTCATAAAATAAATCGTATTTTAGGTACCTTGAATATATTTTATTTGTGTCCATCTTATATATATATTACATAAAGTATAGTGGTGCCTTCCTACACAGGTTTTTGTTAGATTATTGGTCCAGCTTGTTACATTTGGATTCTGCTCCTGGTATTGTCGGTATAACTTGTTTTACCAAATTTGTCATTTCGGTTTGCGATGGGGCTTGGTTCATTGTACCGGACTTGGTCGAAACTATAAAAAAAGTATTAATGACCTGAAGAACTTACTGTCTCCCATACTAATTTGTAATTTTCCCTTTTTTTATGTTATATAACTTTCTTTCATTTTTTTGCGTGGGGTTAGTAACCGATATGTTTTTGGAAGTTACAAATTCTTATACTTTATAGCTTCTATACTTAACATTTTTGAAAATTTTCAAATAGCTCTTTATTATATTTCCTTAATCATTCAATTATAGCTATAAAAAAGTGCATTATTGGTTTTATTTTTGCTGTCTTAATTATAATTTTATTAGCTTTTTCAAGTCTACTTATTATCATTAAATATTTCCGTTTTATTATTTATTATATTTTTATAACTAAATACTTACGATTTTAAAATAGAATAGGTGACATTTCCTACATACATTAGTCATATGAAATACAATAACTAAATAAGAAACTAGTATAATTCTTAGTTCATTTAACAAATAAATAATATGTTACAAATTTTAAAGATTAGTGTTTTAGGAAGACCAGCTATTCGATATAAGTGTTTTTAAAATAAATATTTAATTTAAAACTAGTGTTTCTTTACTAGTTAAAAATATTTTATTTCTACGATTTCAAAAATTCCAAGACAGAAATTCGTTTCAGACATCAGGTAACATTTTTAGTCCCGTGTCTGTCTGTTTTGACTACAGTTCAAAGTTTGTTAAGCTTGGTTTTAATTCTTTTTGTTTTGATAACGATGATAATAGATCTATTATATGTCCTTCAACATGAACTTTTTCCATTGTTTTATTATGCATCGCATTTTATAATCCTTGCATATATCACTGTTGATCTGGGATCTGGACGTCAAATGAAATAATCTTTTTAATTTTTCTCTGTGGAAATCCTTTTTTTCTTACTTAATAGTATTAAAACATTTTTTTTTTTTTTATTACATTTATCTATGTCTAAGGTGAAAAAAGAACAAGCAAATTCCGTTCTCTAAAAAAAAACTGCAAAATTATTATTCTCTTAAATATTTAATTTCCATTTTTCCGCTTCTGGAAAAAAAGGAGAGAATCCAAAGGAAGAATCTTGCAAATATGAAAACCTGCTTGCTGCAATTTATTTATTATTTTTTTCCACTTTTTTAAGCATAAAGATTTTTTTTTTTTTTTTTTTTTTAGATATAAAGAATGAGAAAACATTAAAATAAAAATGTAGGGAATTTTTCATGTTCCCGAGTTAAAGGGTGGGAAGTTTCTAGATTTTCTTTTTCTAGTAAAAGCAAACAATGTTTTTTCTCCTGAAAAGAATTCCTGTATAAAAAGTAAAATGGTGCAGTTTTGTTTTTCTTAAAATAAAAATGAAAAATCAAGGAATTTTGCTTATTCCCTGCTAGTATCTTCTTAAGAATAAATAATATATTTGTTTCATTTTCTGATATTCCCCTCTCTTCCACCTTCCATCTTACCTGATCCTATTCGTAATATTCTTTACCCCTTTACTCCAACCTACCCTTGTATAAAGAATTTGTAATTTTTTTTTTTTTGGTGGAAGAGTGGGGGATACTGAATATTTTCTCCTTGTTTCTTACCTCGTCTGTTTCCACTTTCTATCTGTAAAAGTGAAATAAATCTATATTTTATGTAAGGGCTTATTGAATTTTTTTCCCTTCACCTTCTTTTCGTGTAATTCGTTTCTCTCGGAATCCCCTTTCTTGGTTTTCTTATAAGTAATGCAAGAGAGCAATTTTTTTATTTTATTGCTCCCCTTCACTTTCTTGAGTCGTACATACATAAATAATATAGTATACACAATTTATTTTCTATTTATACAATAATAAATGGATTGGTTTGTTATAGTGGTAGTGGTAGTAAATCATGGAATGGTAGATCCTGATTCCACTGGTGGATCTGATTTAATTAATTTCTTGTTTTCTCGTTTTTTGTTTTTTTTTAATCATGTTAAGTATTTCAAGCAAAGTGAAGTTCGACTAACCTCTTTTCTCTGCTATTTGGTTCTTCGGGGATGTTTTAGTATGTTGTTAATACCTTCAAGCATCTGTAAAATAACACCTTAAAGGCCCTCATACACGATCAAACATTTTGCGCAAACCTGATGTCGGGCAAATTTAGGCCATACACGTCAAACATCATGTTTGCGCAAACATCAAACAGCCCCATACACAGTCAAAATGTTTGACCGTGTATGGGGGCCTTAATGGCTACCGTCGTAGTCAAGATAATTTTTTATCTTATCTCTAATAGCATCTTGATATTTAATCTGATTCTTAAATCAAAGATACTTGTTAATTCTAATATAGGCTAGAGTGACTATTTTATTTTCTTTCTTGTTAATAATTTAAGCCGATGGTTTTAACTCAACCAAACGGTTTTAACTTTCTACAAAGATTTAACAATTCTTTTCAGATGGCTTTGGGGTTTTTTGTGCTGAATAATTCCTTCAAAGGTATTTTCTTCTCCTCAGGTTCTTTCTGCTCTATTTTCGCAGTTTAGGTTTTAGCAGCATTGCAGTGAATACTTAGTCTAGGAGAATCTGTTTATACATTCTTTTGGTTGTACTGCGGAGAACAGTAGGAGCACGAACTCTTTTAAGGAGTTCTTTGCGTTCCTCGTTAGAAATGCATAGAAATATCCTTGGCCTTTATTTTTTTTTCTTCTTTCTTGTCTTGTTAAATCTTTGAGACTTTAAGATCCTTTGCTTGACGTAGAAAAAAACCCGTGCTTTCGTTGATTATTCAAACAAAGCAATTTTCTTCTCCTCTACAAACATAGTTTGTTAAAATTAGAAAAAGAGTTGTTTTGACGAATCTTTTTAATTTTTTACAATCTATATCGTCCGCATAGAATTTTCAACTCCTATTTGAATTTTTGTTGATTTAAAATTTAAATAGAACTATGGACTTCAAACGTTCTTCTTTTTTTGTTGATTTTCTTCCCGCAAAAAAGTTTATCCTAGTTTTATGTTAATAAAATCAAAAATTAAGCTTGATATGCCTTAAAGTGAGGTAATAGACAAAAGATTTATTTTATTTTGAGGTTGAAAATTCACTAATATATTTAATTTGATGTATAATATTTACTCTATAGTACACAAAGAGTTGTACACAATGAGTGATTTACGATTACCCTAATTATATATTAAATGTATTCTAAGAACCACAGTGCGGTATGCATACATGATAAGGACCTACTTCTAAAAAACCAGTGATAGAACTCAATGAGTTTGAATCATTCAAAAAAGAATGGAAATTGAATGTATAACCCTCCATAAGCAAAAAGGGAAGTTTTGAAACCCATGAAGACAAACCACAGTGCTTTCATTCAATACTATTCTACAAATCTTTTGAATGACAAAAGAACTAGATAGATATAAGAGGATGGGAAAAAGAAAATAAAGAAGAAATCTCACAATCAAATCAGACTGTATAATGTATGAAGCGGAGGCTGGAACAGTGTCGGGATACGGTTTCAGTCTATCTCAGGGTGTGTTTCATGCATATTCCACCGAGCAGACTCATTCAAATTCTTTCGTCGACTTACCTTTAGTTTTCTACTAAATAAAATCTCCCTTCTCTTGAAAGTAGACAATAGAATAGTAATACAAGAGAGGAAGCAAGTAATTAAAAACTTCTATGCTTTTATAATCGATGGATGTTCTATTTTTTTTTTTTTTTCTACATCTAAAACTATGAGTTCTACTGAGTAAGTTGAACATTCTGTAGATAACATGCTTGCTTGCATTAATTTAATTTTAAATGTAATGCAATTTCTATAATAATTCTATTGTAGTTTTTCTCACATTATGGAACTTCGACACTTTAATTAGTAAAACTATAGCGCCCCATTCACTGTCGTTCTTTTCCGACAGACTTCTCTTTTTCTTGATCGTGAAGGAAAGCACGACATGATTGATAATCATGTTCATTACCATCCACACAACACTTTCCTGCACTCTTTCCTGTGAGACAAAATGCTCATTCCATCCAGCAGGCTTGTCGTGTGACTACAATCCCTTCGTTTGATGCCATAAACACAATAAAAGGAATATCTCTATCCCATCCACATGAAACTTATCATTTGACTAGAATGAGAGGATGGCGCGACGGGATTATCTTGCAAGATTACAATCCTGCCGTTCTTTCCTCATGAACCCCATACACTAACACTCTTTCTTGCCGGAATCGGCTTTCCTTACGGAAAGAATGGCAGTGGATGGGGCGCTTATGATAACTGCTTTAAAGAGTAAAAACCCTGAAATAAAAAATACCCTTTCTATGACGATTATTACTTGACAATTTTTCTTAAAACCGCAAAAACAATTTTTTCAAAATAATTATTTTACCAATTTTATTCGTCACCATCATCATTCAGTTGCTCTTTTTAAGGATAAAAGAACTTAGTAAATATAACTAATGAAACAAATTAATCACAACCAGGGTTATGATATCAACAGTCGGATTAAATTACGACCATTAGAATTAGAACATGTCGAAATTTAAGATTCATTTTAAGCATTTGCTATTTTGGTTTTGACAGATTTATAATTTGTAACTTTTGATCACATTTTATTGGGATTTCAGATTACTTGTAATGTAGTAAGAATTCGTTCTTCAGAACTAAGGTTCGAAACAGCCATTCAATATTGCCTGAGTAATGGATAGTACAATTATTGCATACCAGTACTGAGACATCACTGCAACTAAGCTTCGATTTTGATAAATTTAATGTACAACAACGTTGAAACTTACAGCATAATTTGAAATTAGCAGACAAGTTAGTCAAGAGACCTTTTTTGTACAATGTTGCAGCACTTATACGTATACGGAAGGAAAATAAATATATTCTTGATGATTCGGAGACATTATAAACGACCTTTTAACTAACCATCTTTTGATTAGATATTCATTGCTCTTTTGTGATGAAATCCTTTTATTGTCTTAAAAAAAACAATTTTCTTGCGTAACCTATGATTCAGAAATGAATATAACTAAATTAAAAAAACGAAAAAACATTTTTTAGACAAATGTTTGAACCAATATATAGACAATCTACCAAAAGTCTTTTTTATATTTAGTTTCTGTTATTTAATTAAAATACTAAAAATACTTCTCTACAAAGGTATATATAGCATTCTTGTTGCATATGGTAATTTTTCATTCTTGGAATAATATTACCATTTATTTTTCCTCAAAATGTCAAAACCTCTTCTTTCACCGTCATTTTAAGATAATATCGTATGAAGTATTATCATAGGCCGTAAGGTTATTCTGTCATGATTATTTTCTAGTTCAACCTTTGCTAAATCAACATCTTCTTTTGTTCGTTTAATAACCGGTAGGTTAACCTAAGTCTTTGATTCTCTTTTATCCTATTGCTGTTGATATTAATATTTTTTAAAAGTCTTTTGTTACAACAGAAATAAATGAGGAACGAATTCTGCCATAAGCTCTATAAGACATTTCTCTTTTTTAAAAAAATGTATTGGATCTTTTTAGGGTCATCATCATGGTAATATTGTAAGAGTAATACAAACAATAATAGAGAGTAGACAATAGAAAAAGGAAATACACCAAAGTAACATTGGTTAGTACCTAAAGATACTGGTTATGCCATCTACCACACATTATAACCTGATTGAAATGGTAGGTAATATGTACTTGTGGAAAATGTGATGTGACTTTTCTTCCCCATGACCATCTCCCAACCCTAAACATCATTCTAATTTTTGTTTCGTTTTTTAACGTTGATGAAATATGTGCTATTGTATCGAACCATATTGTCTGTATACCTAAGAGGGTCTCGTCAATAGATATCCTACCGTCCTAATAATTTCTTAGCGTTAATAAGACACTGTCAGATTCCAATCTCCTTGTCTAACCTAGATTCTCACGTTTGTCATATTTTCTCTACATTATTCGTATTTTCTACTGTAATATGGTACAGTTCACATCTCATCTCAGTTCACATTGTTCTAGTTATTTTATTCTTGTTAGAATTCTTTCATTGAAAAAAATAAAAAATAGTTTTTTTCACAGTAGCCAGATATTTTATTTTTTAACAACTCCGCAGATTACACTTCTTTAGATACATCTCTCAAAGTAAAGGTACATTACAATTGTGTATTTTTATCCTCCTGCAAAATTTTATTTTCTTATCTTGTGTAAGAAGTAAATAATTTTGACTGTCCTGAATTACCCTTACATTATCCTTAATGTAGATTATACTTCTACTTACGTTTTTTCTCATCTATTGACGTAAAGACTACCTTGTCATGAAAATGACAAAATATTTCAAAAGTTTATAACATAATATATAGTTAACTTTGGCTAGAAAATAATGTCAAATCTTTCTTATGGTTGATATAATGCCAATCTTATACTTATATCGCATCTTTTTTTTAATCTGACATAGTTTGATGTATTAAATATAAGCGTATAATCTAGGTTATTAGGCTTTATTCTCTCTTCATTATTTTTCTTTTATAACCATCTTTCATTGTATTATATTATCTTTTCTCTTCGACGTCATACTTGCTTGAATGAATAAAAGAACATAACAAAAGGTTTTTTTTCACTTTCCTACCTATATCAATCTATATTCAAGATATCATTATTTCTTTTTATTTATTTATAATGATGTCAATGAATTTATTATTGAGATCTTATAATGTAGACGTACAATTACGTTAACTTTTTCTGTCAATGGATAAGCTGATGAAGTAATTATGACGAAATATAAAAATATGTGAATTGTCCATTTGATAAAAGAGCAAATATCTTGTTACTCATATGTAACATATAACCAAATTTGTTTAATATAATGAACAAACATCTTGTTACTCATATGTAACATATGTAACCAAATTTGTTTCAATATAATGAGCAAACATCTTGTTACTCATATGTAACATATGTAACCAAATTTGTTTTAATATAATGAGCAAATATCTTGTTACTCATATGTAACATATAACCAAATTTGTTTTAATATAATGAAATGAATCTTTGACTCGACTTCCTTACTTGCTTTTCATACGTGTTATACTAGTAATAATTCAACTACTTTTTTAAATTAAAACTTACTTCCCAAAATTCCTCGCATATATTCGTTTAATCTTCTTAAAATTGAAGGCTAGCTCGTTCTATATAATATATAGGGGTAGGGATTCATCCTTACTTAAATTATATAAAATATGATTATCTTATGAATTTAAATTCTATGAATCTAATTATATGTTGACCACCGGCATTGGTGTAAAATTCTCAAAAACCGCATTGGTGACGTATCTATCAAATATTTTCTGCGTGTATTTTTTTTTTAAATGAGATGAAAATTTACCATTGTGCTAAGTTGGCTTATGCAATAAATACATATATCTTTTTAGCTGCATGCATAATTAGTTAATTTTTTTCACCTTTTGTTTCACTGTAGAAGCTATTGTATTAGTAAAGGATATTTTGAAGTTGTATAAAGTACCTGCATATCTTTAGGTATGTTTTTGAGCCGCTGTTTTCAAGCTGTAAGGTTCGCCACGGCTTTGAGAGGCCATTGTTTCGAAACGTTTTTCAGTGGCCTGGCCTTCACCTCGCCTCTGGACTCGCCAGTTCGTAAAGGAATAAAGCCCCCGTAAGATAAACTTAAGTCGTAAAATCGACCTTTCCATTCCAAAGATTGAACTTTATTTAGAGATTTTTTATACTATTAAAAAATAATGAACTTTAAAAAGTATTAAATAGACTTCAATCAGTTATTGTTTTGTTAGGGTTTATTTCTCAATCAATATTTTTGTTTACAAGGTTCCTTTTTTCCAAATATAATTTTAACAATGTTAAAGAAATAATAAAATCTTATGGAAGAACACAGCAATCTCTTTCGCTTAAATTTTGATCATTCATTTTATTTTTCCTGGAGAGAAAATAAGTAATATTTTATGCACAATTGTATACCTAGTTTTGAGTTTTACTAATGTTTTTTTTTCGTTTGTTTGTTACAGGTATTTTTGCAGCTTTACTCATTCTAATATTATGAACATGCAAGGTATTTAATTTCAATTATAGTATTGTATTTCATCTCACCAATCATCATCGAAGGGATTTGAATATCAAAATGGTTTAAATTGTGTCGAAAACATCATAATAAAGAAATGTGTTTTGCCAATCTTAAGTTAAATTTCTAGTATCTTTTACTCTGAACTTTAATGGCTTTTTTAATTACTTCTATTAAATTTCTACTAAAAACATCATCAATTCGAGTTGAGTTTAAACTCTACTAAAATTAATGTGTGTGAACTGTTTTATTGCTTTTCTTAAATGCTTTCTTTACATTAACATTCTTCTATAGTTAGCTCTCCTCGTGAATTTGTTAATGTATATTTAAATTTTGAGAATTTTAGAGTTTTGAGAGTTAATTCAAGAAAATTATGCATTTTCTTCTATTTATCTTTCACATAACATCTGAAACTTAATTTTTAGTCATAATTATATGATGATATTCTATAGTAAATTAAATGAACATCTAGTAAAGATATAACAACTTGACTTATCTGAGTAATTATTATTTTATTATTATTTTTAAACTTTCTATATATTAAGTTAAACAAACTCTCTCTATCATTCACTTTTAGTGCCAGATTGCTTATATTTATTTATTTATTTAGTTTTATTTGCACTTTGCACTGATCATTATAAATTACTATTAAAACCCAATTTAGATGTCTTATATTATATTCTTCTTTATGGTTTGACATTAGCTACCTGAATAAATTAATTGCTTTTTTCTTTCATTATTATTTTAGTTTTAATAATTATTTGTTACTTGCAAAATCTAACAATAAAAATATTGTTCTTTTGATAAAAATTCCTGTTGGCAGGATATTGAAGGCAAAAGTTCAGTCCCTACCCCTTTCTAAATCCGCCCACCTGCTCGTCACCCCCCTCCTTAAAAAAGTTTTTGATTTATGAATATTCAGAAGGGAGAGGTTTTAGGTTTCAAGGAAAGGGTCCTAAGTGATTACTCTGACCCTAAAATCCTGGGCCCCAATTTTTATTTTCTTTCTTTATTTAACCCTAGCTCCAAATGAATTTTTATTTTCATCGTCTAAATCCTAAAATTCATAGTGCACTGAAACTTTCCACAATATTTTATTGGTATCTCTTCTCCTTCTAGGAATTTATGGGTGTTGATAATTGCTGACTGACTAATAAAAATAGGAAATATATCATTTTTTTCATGTAAGGTAGGTTCTACTGCATAATAAGACTAACTTAGATTTCATATTTTATTTCATATTTTATTTCATTCATTATTTAATATTTCCGGGAATAAATTACTCCATTATTTTACGTTTAATGAAGAGCAACTAATATAATTAAAGTTGAAAGAAATTTGAGCATCAGTGGAGGTAATCATTAAATATATAAGAATCATTCTCAAGTATAACTATCTCTTCCATAAGTGGTACTCGTAATGACATAAAGAGGCCGAAAACGATTTTAAAAATAAAAAAAACTATTTCATTCATACATTTTTTTAATACCTTTAATTTTATTTACCAATTTAGAAATATCGGCTAATTAATTTTGTTTTTTTTCTGGCCTAGGTACTGATGATGGCCATTATTTGCTGAAAATCACCTCTGTGTAATCAGTTACTAGAGGAGGAACAGGGTTTTAAATTTCTATGACGATTTACACCACTGATCAGCTCTTCCTATGATACCACTAACTTTTGATGTAATTATTGAAAATGCACATTTTAGACTAACAAATTATGGGTTATTTACTTCTTTCTTTTGCTTGGAAATAAGCACTGTACAGTGCTCTTGTTTGTGTTTAATTCTCCTAATTAATCTTAGTGTGCATTAGTCAAATCAAAACGTATAGTTTTCACTGAAAAAATATAATATATGTAACATATAACCAAATTTGTTTAATATAATGAACAAACATCTTGTTACTCATATGTAACATATGTAACCAAATTTGTTTTAATATAATGAGCAAACATCTTGTTACTCATATGTAACATATGTAACCAAATTTGTTTTAATATAATGAGCAAATATCTTGTTACTCATATGTAACATATAACCAAATTTGTTTTAATATAATGAAATGAATCTTTGACTCGACTTCCTTACTTGCTTTTCATACGTGTTATACTAGTAATAATTCAACTACTNTTTAATAGTATAAAAATGATAGTAAATCATTCTCTTGTAAAATAAAAGTCAAGTAAAAACCATTCTAGTTCTAAAAACCAAATTGGCCATCAAAAAGTAGTTGGAAGAAAAGGAAATTAAAAATAGGATTCTAGAGAAAATTGGTATTTATTTTTCATTTTCTTTAAGGTTAGACCTTTAGGGAAAAGGGGAAAATATTGATTGTGGAAAATTGTATTTTTCTTTTGGTTGAAAGTAATTTTATTTATCAGAAATTGAAAAGAAATTTCCTTAATAATAAAAAATTGGAAGTATTGAATTATAATTGAAGTACTATTTTTTTGACAATTTATTTTTTATTGCAGTAATACGAGTCTGTATGAGGTATTTTAAAATTATTTTTAAACTTAGGACGTGCTTTTTAAAAACAATAAAACTTAAAGTAATGTCTACTAATTACTTCTCAAAATTATTCTTAATACCATTGTTCTTAAGCAAAATAATTCTTCAGAAATAAAAAAAATACTGACGGAGATTAAAGTGTTCTAGGCTAGAGAGTAATGTACATTTTAAGTGTAATAATGTTGTGAGTAATGTACATTTTAAGTGTAATAATGTAAATCTTTAGAGTAATGTTTATTTTGGTTTAATAACACTAACTAGTAGTTCCATTTGCGTGATTAATTATATACAATGATTTAGTGAATTTTTTAAACTAAAAATTAGAAATTCTTCAAACACTCTACCACTTAAAGTTTTTACGTTGTTGGATTTTTCATGATTAATTAAAATAATTTTTAGAAACTACAATCCTACATTTCATTTTTTTAAAAAAAAACAAACTTTATATTCTTATAATGGTTTTACGTGCTTAAGCATAAATTACATGGGCTTGTTTAGACTCTTTACAAATAACTGTTTTCTAATTTCTAAATATTTATTCCTTATGCGATGTAATTACTCTCTCTATATTTATTACATCTTACAGATTTTAAATCGTTCCTCGTCATTAAACACATCGATTCTTGTTATCTTTTAGCTTGCTTCTGGTTCGGAAAGAAAAAAGCTGTCTTTTTTTACCCCCTATTGTTTTGTTTATAAAAAATAGAAAATGTTTTTTACAAAAAAGTAAACTTGAAACGGTTGAGTTGATGCGTTACGGATTCTTGCCTCGTGCTACCAGAGCTTGCCATCTGGATAAAGATAAAAAAAGACCAATCTACCTTCAATAACTTTCTATCATATACTGCTCAAAAAAAAGAAAGCTGTTGGTAAAAAAATTTAATGGAATTTACAATTTAATAATCTGGAGTATGCGTGATTGCTAATGTAGAATAAACCACTGATGTATTGTTTTTATTACTTTTGTGATTAAATTTGAGATCATTATAGTCATAAGCACCTTTCTATTACGTTAAAATTTGCTGTAAACACTAATTTCTGTATGCAATGTAATGTGTGAGGTAATTTTCTGCGTGCCATTGATTATATATCGATTAAAGATTAGAATAATATGTATGTGGTAGCTCCTCCTTATTACACCTCCGTTAATGTTGTGTGTTTATGCCATTTACGCGAAGCATCTACGTTAGTTAATAGTCTTATTTATTTTGGTTCTTATTGTCTTTATCAGGTCTTTAGAGTATTAAATCCTTTTAATGAGGCATCTTTAGACCTACTAATATGACATATTTTTTTTTTTTTTTTTTTTTTACGACTCAACTATTCGACTAACATAAAAATTACTCTCGTATAAAATATGTACCATCTTTCTGGCATCGAACCAGATACATCTGTGTTCAGACATTGATTTCTCGTGAATGCGAAAAACTTGGCTCAATAGTGGTTTAATAATAGATCATGTCAAACATTGTTTACCATGTGCAAAAAACACATTTCCACAACATCCATTCAAATAGTTCAGACAACATGTAAATTGTATGTTTATAACTTTTATATACACACATAAACTTGTCTTCTATTCTCTAACTTGTAATTGTAAATACTACACATGTAGAATACAATTCAAGGACTTCTATACTCTAATGTAAAATGATAACGTTCCTGATATAGTAGGAATATCTACATACTAACTGATAACTACTTTTGTAGATATACTTTCCTTTTACTTCTTTACGATAAGGTTTTTCTGACTAACACCCGCTTTATTTGGGGTTTTTGAGGTTTCTTCTACAAATTGAACGGTTCTTCATTTACTTTGATGTGTTTTTATTCTGTTATTATTATTATCAGTTTTTATATTTTTTTAAAAAAATATATCATATTTGTGATAAGTAAATAACGTAAGCTAGACTAAATACTGCGTAAAGAAAAACAAATCTGTTTTATAATTTTTTTTTTTAATAAACTTAACAAAACGTAACAAAACTCAAATTGAATATATTCACATATTATTTAGCAAACCATCTTAAACCCAGATTTTAATTGGTATCAAATTTAGAAATTCTGGAATTAAAATCTTGACTAGATATTAACTCTCTGTTCCAGAAGTGAAATATATAATATGTATGTATTATGTATTATAGCTCTGATACGTCAGAGCTTTAATATATAATATGTATGTATTATGTATTATAGCTCTGATACGTCAGAGCTTTAGCTTATGGAAACAAAGCTTCATTATTAATCATTAATATATAATTTAAACGCAATATAATATTGTAGACAATGGCAACTTATATAATAATGCTCTCTTTTTCTAAGCTAATTATCAGTTGATATTAATATCTAATTTGTAAAACATTGATAAAATAAAATCATCTTTATGTTTTAAATATGTAAATTTTCTTTCGTCCGACAATTCACTTCACAGTATGTTTATTTCGGTATATTTATCGGTAGGAAATGATGAGAAAATCATCTATAAATGGAAATATTTAATATATTGGAAGGAAGCTTTTACATCTTAAGGCAATTCTCAGAATATCTATAATTATCTTAAAACTTTAAATTACTTGTGAGACTAAAAAGGCTGGAGTAATATTAGCAAGTTTCAGTTGGAAAGTTGTCAACTAAGAAACATTTATCTGAACGCTTCAACTTCAAGGCAATTTCATCGTTTTATACAACCACTTTAACTGACTTACTTATAAACTATATTGATAATAAAGGAGATGCTTTTTATTTAATTGATAATATAGATATAGAGGTAATATACTATACTAGACTTACAATTAGAATTGATTTTGACAGAACCGGAAAATTGAAAAGAGAGCCAATGAGAACTCGAGATTTTGACTTCTAGAAGATCACATGATACAATCTTGATCACTCATTGGATCTCTACTCAATTTTATTTCTATTTTATTTCTAATCCATCTTTATTTCGATTTTTCTTGACTTTCAAAATCAATTCTAATTATGAAACTACTATAATTACTAGTATTAATGGCCCCATATTTTGAGCAAAATGTTTGCGCAAACCTGATGTCGGGCAAATTTAGGCCATACACGTCAAACATCATATTTGCGCAAACATCAAACAGCCCCAAAACATTTTGACCGTGGATGGGGACCTAGGTTTTAAGGATTGCGTTTCCGTGATGGAAGAATGCTTATATAATAATCATCATAGTTAACATTTACTAATATTTATATTATAATTTAAAATATCCCAACAAAAAGACTTTTGTAGTAAGCAAATAAGCTTAGTATCACTTAAAAAGTTGTGAGATCATAGGTTTAGCCAAATCTCCTCCTGTCCGAATAAGTTCTACTAGGTCTAATCCATTTAGTACAGGTTTGTCTGACCCACACATGTAGAATACAATTCAAGGACTTCTATACTCTAATGTAAAATGATAACGTTCCTGATATAGTAGGAATATCTACATACTAACTGATAACTACTTTTGTAGATATACTTTCCTTTTACTTCTTTACGATAAGGTTTTTCTGACTAACACCCGCTTTATTTGGGGTTTTTGAGGTTTCTTCTACAAATTGAACGGTTCTTCATTTNTGGTGGTTAGAGGTGGTTAATGGTGTTTAGAGGTATTTAGTGGTGGTTAGAGGTGGTTAGTGGTGATTAGAGGTATTTAGTGGTGGTTAAAGGTGACTCACACTTTCTTTACCAAATCACTCTGCATGTTTAAATTTAAAAACCTATAATATATACATATATAATATAACACTAATAATATAAGTTAAGATAGATTAGATAGAAATGATAAGAATAAGGAATATAGGATATTGTAATAGGAAGATAGTCTCATACATCTTATAATTTAATATGGGTGGAGGTGTGAAATTTTTATTTCTGGTTTAGTTTGCTATTAACTCTAATTTAAAATTAAGTTCATGTGCATATAAATGTTTATATGTATACCTAAATTAAGTTCATATACATATATATATTGATATGCATACCTAAGCTAAGTAAGTTTCTTTAATAGATAATAGCCTCTGCTCGACATGGCAGTGCCTCCAGTCGTGCCCCCAAATTTACATATGAGATATTACAATATTATTTTCAAGGGCACAGACCTGTTATTATTGTAATTATCAATAATTATTACCGCTGTCAAATGATGACTGATAAGGTTTTTATTTACCTCTACACCTTAAACATGTTTAGTGATAACATGCTTAGTTTAAATTATGAATTATTCATGGTGTGAGGTATATTTTTATCGTAAAGTCGAGTCATACAGACATTATTAAATTATATCAACTTCATTTGTAAAAAAAATTATCTTTGCTAATTATAAGATGACCTTTTTTACTAATTGCAGTTTTATCGCGTTTGAGATAAACTGTTAATTCATATATAATTTTTTAGTTTAGTCTTAGTTCGGTTGCCATTCGTTTCGCTCTTTGAGAGATGTATATGTTATTAATTATTTAGTTGTTTCGATTAAATTTATGGATTACTAATGAATGTGAGTATATATAAATTATTTATTGAACCATAAAATGATTTATTATTGACCTGTTAATGTTAATTTTATAATATTGTGGCAATTAAAATCTTCCGAGTTCAATTGATCATTATGAGCCGAAATACATTTTACAAGATCTCACTCAATCAGCTGCTTTTGTTTGTGTGTTACTTCTGTTAAATTATTTTAGATTTAGTTAGATTTATATTGGTGTAGATTTCTGAGAACAGAGTTTTTAAGCAAAGGTTAACGTATCAATAATTACTCAAAAAGCAATCAACTGATGACCATATAATCCGTACATATTCTGGCCATCATCAGTGAAATTATATTATTAGTCTATTGTAATTAATATTTTATATGCATAAATAGCATATACTTATGTAAATAAAATATTGTCTGAAATAACCAATTTGTTATCAAAATAATCAACAACTTTATTAATTATTAAGTTTTATGAATTATCAATGAAATTATGACAATCAACTCAAAATATAAAGTTATCGGCTTTGGCCAGAATTCCTGAATTATATTTAAAATTTTAGATGTATGCAGTAGAAATAGTGTGTTTTATAAGACCTCATTATGAACTCGAAATGATATTAAATTCTGATATTAAAATCCTTACAATGATATGATTAAGGCCCACAAAATCTTAGTAGAAGCAAGAGCTTAATGAACTTAATTAATACGTGAAAATTTAATATGTATTAAAAGATGTCTATAGCCAATTTAAGGATGTATAAAAGTGAAATGTAATACCCTGGTTTGATGGGTTTATTATGTGTGCCGGTGTGGTTGGAATATTAAAGTGTTACATTACATATATATGATAGAAGGAGGCGCATCGCGCATCCTCTTTATATCATTAGGAAAGGATATAGGATACGTGCCACGGAGTAAATCGTCCTTCAATCTTATAACAAATAACTTGAGACTCACTCAGACACGTTTATATCTATTGTTAGTTAGTCTAGTAGTATTGAATAGATACTGTCGTAGGTCAGTTTATTTTAGCTAACACCCACTGTAAAATTTTACTTCTATACTTATCAAAGCAGTTTTTGGCTTTTAAATCGTCCATATCAGTGCCAAATAATAAAGAACTATACTCATGCTATTATACTTTTTAAATCTGACATCTCAGATTGACCAACCTATGTAAAGTAAAAATTAAAACTATACTAGGCTGTTATCTAGCGATATATTTGTTTGCTTAGTTGGCTCGACATACTACCCGCCATTTTTTTTTTTTTTTTTTTTCATCAAAAGAAGCTAGTATAATAGCATTTGTATAGATATTAATGTATAATATAATATGAAGAGGATGAGTCTATATTATTCTCGACTAGTTGGCTCTAACCATCTCTAACCACCCTTTAGGAAATTTCTCTGGCACGTACAATACGAATTAGCTCTATAAAGGAATTAAAAAGCTCACTTTTGCAACATTTCGACCCCCTCCTTGGGTCATTCTTTAGCTGGAATCAAAATTTTGATAAATATTAAATTGTACAAAATAAGCTTTTCCCTTCTTAAGCATTAAATAATTTGGAAGGTCAATTTTGTCCAAGATGAATTTTTCTCGAGAAGAGAAAAGCTTACTTTGTACAATCTAATATTTAAATAAATTTTGATTCCAGCTTAAGAATTACCCAAGGAGATATTGCAAAAGTGAGCTATTCAATACCTTTATAGAGCTAATTCGTATTGTACCTACTTTCCAGAGAAATTTCCTAAAGGGTGGTTAGAGGTGGTTAGTGGTGGTTAAAAGTATTTAGTGGTGGTTAGAGGTGGTTAATGGTGTTTAGAGGTATTTAGTGGTGGTTAGAGGTGGTTAGTGGTGATTAGAGGTATTTAGTGGTGGTTAAAGGTGGATAGTGGTGGTTAGTGTTGGTTAAAGGTATTTAGTGGTGCTCAGTGGTGGTTAGAGGTGGCTAGAGGTGGCTAGAGGTGGCTCTAAATCTTGGCCTAGCTCGTACAATACGAATTTACCCCTTTAGACTTATAGACCCAACTACTCCAGAATTGAGTGTTCCAAGGAACAATTTCTAGTCTATATTATGTTTGAGACCGATATCATGTTTAGTTTTACACAATCTCATTTGATAGAACTGATTTAGTTATTGACCTGCAGTACTTTTTTATATCTAGGGATATTTTAAATTAAATATGAAATCAATAGTCATATGACTTAATAAGAAACTTACAACTTAGTAAGTGTTATGAATAATAGTATTTTTTTTTTTTACTGAAATCAATCTTAAATCATTTTTAGTTTTACTTAATTACTCAAATGTCAAATGAACAAATTATTATTAGCACCTTATACACTAGTTGATTTTGGCAATGAACTGACCAAGATGTTATGAATTGTGCTCTCTATTTCATGTTCAACTATATTTCTTGTTGTCTCCTTGACAAAATTCATTTGTATGAGTCAGAGTGCAGCTCCTTAGCAACCTTAAGGAAGGTAAGAATGGCTCGAGGTGAAACCAAGGTGATACATCCTCTAGTTGTTAGCATTTATGAGATCATACTCAGCTAATACAGTCACCGCTACTTCAGACATTGTAATTATTATCTTCAAACAACTTTCGCTTTTTTTTAGTTTATTGTCACTAATATTACGAATTAAATCAAGTAGAGTTAGTTTTCCTTTTTTGTAAAGAAAAATATATAATATATTAGACAAACAAGTTAGTCAGATAATGTATTTTTTCTCTTTTTTCTACTTGTAATGTTCTTTCTTGCATTGTTTTTTCATGATTCATTTGTCCTTAAAAGTTTCTATTTTCTTTAGCGTTATTTATTTATTTGCATTTGAATGTAAAATTTAACATTTGTTGTTCGTACGAGCAACTTCTTATTTATTATAGATCTATTTATTTTTCGTGTCAAACCGATGAAGGGCTTGCAGAAAGGGTCTTTAAATTTTAGATACTATATTTACAAATTGAATAACTTACCTGCGAAAGGGCTTTTAAAACTATTAATATAATGGCTGAACGGGGTTATTGCGTCGCTTCATCAGTTAAATGAACCTTATAATTAGCATTCGCAATCAGTAAGTTGTCACTTCACATATGCAGCTACCCATTTATGTAGCGATGCTGGATTAACACCGAGTGGGGGGCCCGGTTCGGAAATTGAACCCAGCTTTTGATGCTTTTCCACCCATCCAAATGATGTCCACTCCCGATGCTATTTAACTTTATTGCCAGTCTATGCTCTCTTATCCAGGCTACTGTGGCCTCCTATAAATATTTAATAAGCCCTTTTCTCCTTTTCTTTCTAAAACAAAAGAAGGTAAAGAAATCCGTGATACTTCCATAAATTGTGTTTTAGCCATTATGAAAACTAGAGCACTTGCGGAGGGAAGAAAAAATGACCAGAAGTAGTTTGTAAAAAGTAATTTAATTCTAATAAGTATTTACACTTTTGAAAGAAGATGAGCATATCTATATTTCGCGTGGTTAAAAAATGGTGTCAGGTACATCTATCATTTCGGTTTAATACATGCGCAGTTTTATCTGTAATACGAGATGAATATAAAGCAGGTAAACAATTATCTACCGAGTTATAACTGCGTGCACGCGTGACGCGTAACGGTTCGCTTTGTCCTCAGCCGTGAAATCTAACAGGCTAGTGTCTGGTCCTCATGGAAATACAGCCTTTCTGGAGAGCAAAAACCGTGCCAAGGTTGACAAAAAAGAAATATATGCCGGACAAAGAACCAGACTCAATCTTCACACTCCAGGATCTGGCTCTGAACTGTAATAGGAATAAAATTAGCGTATCGTTTGATGGCCAGGTATCAATCACAGTCTCATCTATAGATATCTAACAGACACTTCTTACGCCGTTATTTTCAACTCTTTCATCTAAAATCAAACTGGATCTAAAGCGTGTCTTCAAATGGTGCAATAGCGACTCTGCATAAAACATAAAACTTAAATATCGCATGTAGCACGCTTTGGTTTCTGATTAGACTGGGAAATATATATTTAAATCAATAAGGAAATCTAAATTATTTTAAGTTTTATTAGTCGTAAAACTGTTCTTAATGTTATATTGGAAATAAAAGTTTATTTTAGTACCGAATGTAAGGAATTTAATCAACGTACTAACATAATATCTTGCAATATAATATTTTACTTAAGTATTACGTTGCAAATAAGATTCTCCTCATCCAATTTTAAGTTTTTTAAGATCATGGTGTTAAAATAGCCCATTTTCACAGAAGTACAATGATATTATAAGTATTTATGGATACAATATGATTTGATTGAATAATCCGTCCTAGAAAATTGACCAATGAGTGAATACCTTTTTAGGTATAAATATTCACAAATAACTTTAAAAATAAAAAAAATAATGCAATTTGTTGACCTTCTAAGATGAAGTCACCTGTCACGTACATTCTCTTTAAATAAAAATTGTTTTTATTTATTTGAATATGGAGCTATTATTTTTAATATTTCACCATTTACGTATTCATGGTTGTAGTTTTGTTCACTGTACACTACAAATCTTCATTCGCATATAATGTTTAACACTTATAATAATGTCTCATTGCATCATGGATAAAAATATTGTAAGACTTCACACCATTTCCAATTCTTCATTTCATTTCATAAGTTAGATAGCTAAAGTGATAAAAAAAAGTTGATTCTAATGATTTTTATAGGTCAAAGTATTATTTCTTCTATAGAATTATTCTGTAAACTAATGGATTTACACGCATCGAACTCTGTTGTATTTCTGCATGAGTTCATATTCGGTTTTATATTTCTTCATTGTTCGTACGAGTGAGTAATGTAAATGTCTTTTATCCAATGCAACTGTTGGTTTGGTCCATGATGATGCTTTGAGTTGTTTGAAGTGGTATTACGCAAGGGGAAGTATAAATCTTCTTCGGTTCGAAGTCTTGTTGAGTCTGGTCAAGGATAATCTTTAAGTAAGGTTACACACAAGTGTATCTAAAGGCTATCTCGAGTGTTTCTAAAAGTTAAATATCTTTACGTTCAAGATACAAGTGTAACAAGTGGGCAGTGGCGTTACACATGAGGTTTTGAATGGTAATTTAGCATGATTATTTCACTTGGTTCATGCTGCTGCACCTTCTAGAGGACTGTGTACTTGAAGAGTACAAAATAAATAAGTATCCCTATTTAAAAAAAAGTTGGGAGTATTTCACTAAACAGTCATCGACTTCTTTGTATAGAGCCCAAGAATGTATTCAATTTTTAAGCTCGATAAATCAAAGTAAGTGCATTAGCTGAAATTTGTTGCTCCAATTGTTTTTTTTATGTTGAATTTTATACTAAAAACCTTTTTTATATATTTACTATATTTTTTTATTATATTTACTAAACCTTTTTTATATCGGATATTCGATCATACTTGTGCTGAATTCATGGTCAGCGGAGAAATTAGACGAAAATTAGAATTGTAATTCAAAATTACCATTTATTGTTTAATTGGACGACTCTCAATTGTTGGACTTGGACGAGTTTTCAATTGTTGGTGTATTTGACCCGAGAACAATCAATTTATCTTTTTCTTGTGTTCAAACTTTTTTATTTAATTTTTATCTTATTTGTTATATTCTGTATTTATTTATAATAACGGATGTTTTATATTTTTATAATAATAATAATTAGTTAGGACTTACACACATTTTTCTTGTAGTATTCTTAAGTATTATTCGAAAAAAAAAAAATACTAATTAATAAGAAGCACTGAGTTTTTTAAGGTAAAAATAAAGATTAATAGTTACATAATACTACATATATTGGTGTAGCTTTTAAAATATCGAATTACTCGAACCCTCATCTGATATTTTTATAAATTAATTGAAGTAAAAAAGTTATTAAAAATACCTAACAATAAAAATAAACGAGGAAAAAAATTGTGTTATTCTGACCGCAATGTTTTTACATCAGTTTAATATTTTTTTGATGCATAAAAATTAGTAATTATAAAAAGTGAATAAATAAAAGAAACGATTGGTGAAACGATCCAATATATATATATGTTATGAACTATTTTGATCTAATTTCTGAATAATTAATTTTGAATATCTTAAAATAAATAAAAAATCATAGTTTTATTAGCAAATAGTAAAAAAGAAACTGGTTAAGACTAACGCTGTTATTTAGTAAATCAAAACACCAACAAAAATTATCAAAAAGGAGAGATATGTTGCATTTTCATTTTTCATTTTTTTCTGTATGAGTCTTTTATCTTATCTTAACCACGAAAAACTCAAAAAAGTTCAACTTTTCTACTTTCAACCAAAATATAATAAATAATTTTATTATAACATAATTAATAATTATACGTGGGTGAAAAGGTTATTGTTTATCCATGGTGCATTTCTCAGAGATTCTTGTTTATTGATTATTCTGTGGATGGCGTTGGTGTCTGTCTTGAACTCTAGATAGATTGTAGATGAACCATAGAACTAATTTCCTACGACGGTTAAAATCCACAGCCCCAGGTGGTTCTGTGTCAACTTCACAGCTCCTTGCAATGATTTCCCGTCTAGTCTTAGATTGCTTCCCTTATCACCAGGTATCCTAAGTCTGTTGACTTAATCTTACATAGCTTTCTACTTTTCAATCACTCCTTGACAAATCTAAGGTGCTAAAGTGAAGTCTAATATCTTTCGTTTGATTTAAGGTGACGCTTTTCCATTGCACTCTTTACCACAACTGCCAACTGCGCTGAAATTTCTTGACGAATATTCCAACATCTGCGTTTAACCATTAGTTAGAATGTTGAACATATTTGTTGCCAATTAATAGACATACTTCTTGTTCAGTCCGTTTTTTAGAAGAAATCATCTTTAATTTGTATAAGGCACACGAAAACTGTTTTATCCACGATTGATACGAAAAATATAAACATTATATCTCTGTTTAGATGCGTCGGAAGTGATTCTTTTCGTAACTGTATTCATTGCGCATGCGTATTCATAATTCTTCTTTTTTTCCACCCTAGTGCGGAAAAAGATGGATTCTTTACCTTAACGCACGATCACGATTAAGTGACTTTGTTTTCAATTAACAAAACTAACTTGTCTGTTTGTTTAATTAAAGTAACTGTTCATATCGAGTGTTTAATGAAAAACAATGAGCGAATAAGTAATTATGACGAAAATGAGGAGAATAATACGCCTCCCGAAATAATTAATTCGGCACAAAAATACCACTAATGAATTAATCTTAATCAAAAGAGAAATACGAACTTATATAAAGGAAGTTTATTATTTTTTTCTGTATTTATTATTAAAATCCACAATCATAGATAAAGTACGGTACCCTACTCGTGCGAAAACTGCATTTTGCTTTGCTCGTGTGGTTTTAATACCCTCGCTCTTGCTCGAGTGCAAACTCCACACTCGCATACAAAATACTACTTTCTGCATTACTATAGATACGTAATATACTATTTCATTTGTCTTGTAATCGTGTGTTAAGTGTTTTGTGTTCTTCCGAAAATGTTTGAAAGATTACTCTAATTATCCATTAGAATTCAACTATGTATATGCCGTACATTGAAAACAACTCTAAGTATTTTCTTTATTTTTATTTTCAAGTATTATTGGAAGAGATCATTGAATTACTTATTCATTATTATTGTACTTTAACTTATTTGTCTTATACTAAGCTTACCATTGACATTAGTTACATTACTTTTTCATACTATATATTATTTTATTAATGAAATTTCATTAGAAATTCTTACTAGATTAAAGGTAGAATTTACCTTTATTAATCTATAAATTGATAGAATTATAATCAAGGTCGTCTTAATACATATAATTCTTTAAAGAAACAAAATCAGGAAATAAATTTTCCACACCAGTAGTAACAATTATTAGTTTACTAGGTAATTAGAAAATAAGGAAAGCTTAAACGTGTTTTTATTAGTATAGAATTTTCTTTTACGCTATATTTATCTACTCACATGTTCTCTTTTTGTATATAAAAGTCCATTTTTCTCTTCTCAAATGATTTTAATTGACTTTATACTCTTGAGTTGATTGTCTCTTTAGACGAAGTCAAGTTGTATTCAACTCTTTTTTTAGTTCTTTTTCTTTTTCTGTTCAAACTGGCTTTAATTTCCCTCAAGGCAAACCTGATTTATTTCAAGTCTGCACGCCTACTCGCCTTTTTTTTATAATAAGCTAACCAATGTCCCCTTTATAATATGTCTAAGTTACTTTTGTTTTTTGAACTTACCTACCAATGATATTTCATTATGCACATAGTTTTTATTAATTTATTTAGAAAAAACATACTTGACTAGTCAGTTTTGCCACTGTTACGTAAAACGCTAACTGATATTATGTTCATAATCTTTAAGGTTGTATAGTATAGTATTTTTTAAAAAATATTCCGCAGTAAGATGCTAATGTAGAATGCATAATACTTTAACCTATTCAATAATAAAAGAATATGCCTCGATAAATACAAGATTTTTTGTATTATGACACAAATCATCCATATTATATTTACAAACACAATTTATATGTATATATATATATATATTTTNTATATGCAACCTGATATATACCACATAACCTGATTTTATGTACATAACCATCTAGAGATTTTATACTTATTTCCTCATTCTTTACACCTTTAAATATCAAATTAATGCAGTGTTACATTTATCTGTGGTTTTTCAATTGCACACTTATTGTAATGTAAACAAACAACCATTAAGGAAGCCAAATGTCTTGAAGGTAAAAAAAATATAATATTTATTATTTTATATAAATTGTCCTATTTCTATTAAAATAGAAATATTTTCCTAAGATAGGAAATGATTTTAGATTACATTGACTTCAAAGTAAGCTCTTTCTGTAAAAAAACATCCATTTTTTTTTACACAATAATGCATGTTGACATTTTCCTTATGATAAAAAATATTTAATTTTCTCTCCAAATGATCCAAAAACAAATTTTAGGATATTTTTGTGAATTACGTTAAAGTATATTTTCAATATTCCTTAATTCTTTTGCATATTCCTTAATAAATGTATAAACAGAAACATTAAAGTTTCTCTTAAAAGGAAGAGAACCTTAATTAGTTAAGTTGTAAGTTAATTAACAATAATGTATTGTAGTTGCAATAATCAAATAAAACTAAAAAAAAAGAAAAAAAAAGTTAATTGAGGTTGTCCTCTTAAAGAGAAGAAAACCTTAATTTGTGTTATTGAAAGCATTTGTATATCCCAGAATCCCAGCTCACTTTTTTGTATTTAGTTCACACCTTGGAGAGAAATTAAACAAGTTACTGCTAACCGTTTCTACAGATACGACATGGTCGATTTGTAATGATCTGACGTTCATCATTCTTTAAAAATACAATGGGGTATCGACTAAAACCCTCTGCTATTTAATGCTATTTTACTAGATATCATCTCTTTCTCATTATCCTGATGTCCTGCTATCTAAATACAGTCCATTAATTATGAGGGTAATGAGCTAAAGCAGTATATAGCATTATTATTTTAAGTGTATATCCCCCCATCGTAAATAGCTGTTGATATTGCCTTACCTTTTCAAACCCCTAATTCACAACCCCTTTTGGATAATAGTCCTTTTCTTTAAATCTTTTATCATTTTTTTTGACAAGGGGGAGGGGGAGATATAAGCTAAAATGCAGCCGCATATGTAATCTTTTATACAAACTTGTCCCCTTCTCAAGGCTAGGAACTTAATGTTGAAATACGAGTTTTTATTACGTTACGTTTAAAGTTAGTTACGAAATAGTTCTTTTTTTGATCTCTAGATTTACTAAGGGTTTATTTCCTATCATGCTAATCAAACATAGAAAAAACGGGATGGAAATTAACAAAATGTTTTGCTGCTATTTCCGAATATGCTTAAAACTAATTTTTAATTAATAAATTTATTATACAACGCAGTTTTTTATGATTTCAAACCCCTAATTCACAACCCCTTTATAACGATTTACTCTGCAGCTTAGGCTAGGGAACGAGGTAGCTTATAATTTTTATTTTCACGGTTTTGACTATGTTCAATAACTTTTTTGTTGTTGTTTGTCAAGTATACTTTTTAATTAGATACTCCATGTAATACTATTTTTGAATTCGTTGTGAGTAAATTTTCATCAAAATGGCAAGCAAATAGTATAACTACCCATTGAAAAATAATATTTCCAATAACCTGTTAATAACTATTATGTAAACATAATTGACAGTTATATTAGTACTTATATTATGTATGTAATTTACATAACCGGATAAAACTACGTTTCATTATTTAATTATAACAGACTATTAAGTGTTATTTGACTTTCGTTTATTAACAGTATTATTTCAAATAGTTGTGCATTTCTTTAATATTAACTAATTATGTCTGTGATAGTCTAATTTAGTTTATTTTCTCTTAAGTAGTCTACTGTTCTACGTTATTACACCTTTTAGTAAAACCTAGGTTAGTAAAACTCAAGAAAAATAACTGTGAAGGTAGTTTAAATTTATTTATGTACGTAATGTCGTAGTTTTGTCATCCTATTTACATACAGTGTTGAGTTGTTTATGTTCATACAATGCTGTTTTCTTTCTTTTAATTTTTGTATTTAGTATGTTGTCCTGACTATAAATTACAAGGTTGTATTCTTGTTGATGGCCCGACATGTTTAGTTTACTAGATGTTTTGAGGTGACCGGAGGTAATTTTCAAATTACTAGGTTCTAGCTTGTATCTCTTGGACACGAGTTTGAGACAGTAAAGCACTTCCTCTAGCTTTTAAACTGTCACGTATTATATATTTCTCTTCTACTCTGTAATTACTCGATTATTTCTAACAGCATTGTATCTTTAGTAAGCCATCTATTAATATCAATATTATACCTTTTACCCTACTTAATGTGTTTTTCCTACTAATATTTCATTTTGTGTTGTACCTTTACCAAATTATTTTGATAATCAATTATAGTAGTATGTCCTTAACTCTTATCTATGTTATTCACTCTACTGATATTTATATATCAATTGATTTTTTCCTTATTCATTATGTTTTGTTTCAATTGATATATTTTTATGTAGTTTCTGTAGAAAGTTTTATTTAAAATATTTTGCCTTTACTCTTATTTATAAAAGCCTCTAATAATTGGAATTACATCTCCTTCGTTTTTGTTTGTAAGATTTTTTAAATGATATTGGGTTTTTATTATTAATGGCTGTAGATGTATTTTCAGTATTTTATATAAACTCGTAGAACAATATTGGATAAGTCGGTGTGGATTCTAATGCCTCCAATTTATAATCAAAGATATGGAAGTTCATATTGGAATATTGACCAGATTGCTGCACTACTACCTCTATATTCATTCTAAAATTCATTCTAAAATTATTTTTAGTTTCAATGGGGATCTTAAAATATTTAAATTAAAGCAAACATAATTAATGAAATCTGTCTATTTTTCGTTACTTGTAAAACCATTATAAATATGATATCTGACCACAAATAATATTAATGTTAACACATAGACATAATGATGTAAATAAAATTGTGTTTGTTGGCATATTCTCACTAAGTTCCGCCAACTGCTTCGATTTTAGCCATTGTTAGTCTGAATAGAACTATAAAACATTTATTATCAAATCGAAAATGTCTGCTAAAAGGGTCGTACATCATGTTACAATTCAAGAAAACGCCCTTAGTTTTTATTAATCAATGATTTGATGAGATATTTAGATTGCTAATATTGGCAAGTTTCCTTGCATATTTGGTACAAATTTCAACTCGATGATAACAACAAGTGTTCTACATTTTAGTGCGTTGTTACGTTTTTGTCATAGATCCCTTTTATTTCTTCTTTAAATCTATAATTAGATTTTCTCATTTGCTTCAGTCTTGATCTAGTTATAAAGACATGCGTGTTGTTTTCTTACTATTATATCAAACGTAAAAAAATATTTGGGACATATCCAATATATATAATGCGGTTCCCATTTTAGTGCCCATTATCTTGATAGTGATGACTAAGACGTATTATATGTTTCCTTGTCGTATTTTTAGTTCTTTTTTTTCTGGGTCAATTTTGCAACAGCTTCAATAATGTAAAGGTCCAATTTAGAAGATCTCATTTATTATATTTATAAGACAATTTAACATCTTTAGTTTTAATAAACTCTTAGTTTTGTTTATCAGTTGCTTAGTTCGTTGCATAATAAGCAATGAAGGATGGTTCCTCCATTGCTTCCTCCATGGAATGGTTCCATCTTCAACAGTCCAGGGAGTTTGGTACAATCGTCTCTATTCCTTCTAAACTCCAGGATTGAGTAGGAACTATAACTTCCCATTCCATTAGCTAAGGTAGGATGTTTTGAGCTAACGTTGCATGAATATCAAGGGTCTTAATAACCCATCTAGTTTGAAGGTTCGATTCAGATTATTCGCAATAATGGATTGGAAGCCACTGCAGATGGTTGGGTTATGCTGACCGGAGCAATATTACATAGTGAGAACTGCATTGGGAAACGTTCTTGTCTAATCTAACTTCGCCTGGAGAACATTTCAAATAATGTTCTATACGATAATTGCATATTGCAATCCCTATTCCCTTTGGGTATTGCATTCTAAGCTATATTATTTAAAGGTCAATTCTGCATCTTGATCTTGAATGTAAAATTATATTCCATTTTAGAATAATGATAAGGAAAGCTAAGCAGCAGGGAAGCTTGTTTTTTATAGTAAACTAATGATGTCAAAGATAAAAATTGTATTCGTAACTAAGGAAAAATTGTAAAGTTGCATACAGAAGGATAATATTTATTCTGCAGTGAATGCAAACCAAGCATGGATCCTCTCACGACCTCTTTGTAGACCTATCACATTTATTTATAAATATGATTTTTCTTTATTTAAATATAATTTTCCTAGTATTTTAAATTTTAAGTATTTCCTATTTTGGTGTCCCGAGTTTTTGACTCGTATATAATAGACTAATCATTCAGTTTTGTTTTTATTATAGACAAAGTTATGTAGAATTTTCAGACAAATATAATTTTTCAAGTAAAATCGAGCTATTAAGACGTTCATAGCTGCGTATTATAAGCTTTTTTAGTTGGTCCAGCATCGTTTGTTTATTTTTATCTATCTAGGGTGTTAGTTTAAAACCATATCCTTTCGTTTTTTCATCTACAGGAATTTGCAATCCTGTTCTCAGTTTTTCAATGGAGTGGATTCGGTGACTGCTAGAATTTACCTGTTCTATTTATGATTTTATACCTTTCTTATTGTGATGATAATTTTTGTTGGAATGCTTCCTTTAGTGAGGAATCCTTATTGTTATGTACATAATCCAAAGACAGCGACAATGATTTTAAACCGGTTTGTTTTTATCAAAGTACATTGTGCTGAAAGAAGAATAGATGAAATCATCGACATAATATTCTACTATAATCTGCATAATAGTTTGCAATTTGCATTTTGTTATAACTGTTATCATTACATAACACTCAAGTTCTTTGATAATTTGTTCTATGTGATTAATTAACTTCAGTCGAGCTTAGAGAAATATAGTGAAAAGAGGAAATTAAATTAAAACGATACTAATATACCTCTGGTTTTTAGTTGTACTTTGGGTTCTCACTACAATAAACCCACTCCCTTTCAACCTTTAACCCTTTCGAGCAGATAGAAAAGAAAAGGGTGTGCTAAAGGTATGAAATTAGTTTGAAATACTAATGAACCCTCTTCCCATTCTCTCTCCTCCTCTTGGAGCAGATGTTGGGGGTAGAAATTGCATTAGTATTCATCCTCTCTCAAAACTCCTACCATCGTGTCGGACGGGAAATACAAACATTCCCCCTGTACTCTATCCACCGCTGTTTCCCAAGAATTGAATTTTCGGGTGTGGATGTTAAAGTGGGCGAAGGTTTAACCCAAGTAAAGCCTATTGCAAACGTAGAGGAACCAACATAACAATGGCAGGAGAACAGGCACATGAAAACATCACCTCAAACCTGTAAACATGGTAAACCTACAAAGTGGACATGAATAGATTAAAACGTGACTGTGGTTTCCCTCGTTGTGAATTAAGCAATCTCAGGTAAAAAGCTCTGTTAAATTTCTAAAATTAAATTTCCCTCTCGACTACACAATTGTCCAGTTTAATATTTTTGAGCAAGGAGTCTTTGCTAATTGAAATTTAATATTTTTACTATCTTCTGCTACACAAATTACTAGAGGTTTACCATGGAACGACCTAAGAGTTGATCCTGTATATTGAAACGCTTGAAGAATTTCTTGCTAATAATAAGCACTTTATTCTTAATTTAACATAAACATAAACTATTTAAGTATCGCTTCTAAGCTACTTTATAAGTAGATTAGCATTAGAAAAGACTAATCACACTTCTTTCCTATCTAGCTTTTACCCCTAGCTACTTTGTGTACGACTTTTTTTGTCGTGGCTTTGAATAGAGCAACCTAATACCCTTTCAAATATTTGCATATGTGCTAAGCTATGTGTTTGAATGTGTTCCATCCTGTTTCCGCCCTAAGTCTTCAGTGTTTTGCGTCCTTGATCCTTGAATGTCTCTTTTAGTGTAAGAAACTCGTAATCTCTCTTGTATGTTTACAGACGTTAGACGTTAATGTCTTAACACATTTATTCTTATCTTTCCTTTTTATACTTGAATCTTTTTCTAAGGTAGAACTATTCAAGTAGTTTTTGTTGGTGGAAATATATATATATTTATTTTTATTTTTTATTATGCTCTTCTTCTAGGGTCTATTTTTTTTTTTTTTTTTTTTAAATTTTCACTTGAACTGTCGACTAAGCATGGACCCGTTATTTTTCTCGATAACAATTCATTTTTAAAATTATAGGTAAAGAGCAAATTTATATAACAGTTTGGAGATAAACATCAATTGGATTCTGAGCACAAATAAGGACTGCTTTCCATGAAATGCCTTTTTTTGGTGATATTGTAAATAAAATCAGTTGTAAAGTTTTGATAATTTTACGGAACTNGACACTTCACTCAAATGTGAAGAAGTTAGGTTCCTAACCCGGGTTTGTTCAAAGGCCCACATTAGTGGCCTACGTCTTCGGGCGTAAAAGCCCCCGAATTGTATAGAAATATATATATATTTAATTTTATTTTTTATTATGCTCTTCTTCTAGGGTCTAATTTTTTTTTTTTTTAACATATATTTATTTATTCTTGAAATGGTTGATATTTCAATTTAGTAATGATCTTAGATAATGTCTTTGCACGATCTTTTTCGCTCTATTTACATTTGAATGTTTTTAAAAGCTCTTGGTATAGATAAACTTCTTATATTATTTTTGTTCTTTCTTGAAAGATAAGCTTTGACATAGTTGAGGGAACAATAAAATTATTACATTGATTTTAATAAAATAAATATTAAAGATTCTTCGTTAAAGAATAACTCTTATTAATTTGCACCTTTAATAACTCAGGGTTATTCAATTGGATCACAAAAGGGTGGCTATAAAATTAACTAATAGTTAATTTAAAATAAGATTATATTTCGCCCTTTACGGCCATTATCAGACCTGGAGTCCATAATTAATTTTAGAAACATTTTACATAATATTTTACTCTTTGAAATATGTACAATAAAAATATAAACATTCAAACACGAAATTCAGATTTTTTTTGTTCCCCTGGTCAACTGCCACTTTTAACGTTGTATACATATGTATAAAATGTTATATACATAAACATGATTTGAAAATATTACCAACTTTATTATGGACTTGGGGCCTGATGATGCCCGTAATGGGCGAAATATTAATTTACTTTAAATCAACTATTTGTAAATTTTATACTCACATCTTTTTTTCCTGTAATAAGTCATTTTTTTTTCACAACTCGTTTGAAGAATAACTCTTTATTTATATAATGTTTATTTATATAATGTTGTACTTTAAATGAATAT
>KZ651241.1:534166-571114 GCA_001010745.2 Gerris buenoi
TATATATATACTGTATTTATATTAGTGTATGTGTATAATCATGTAAAAAAAAACTTGTTCTTTATGTTTTTATGTGTCTTCATACCAGTTTGCATTTCCTCCTTACCTTAATTCTTTTTTTCATTCATTTATTTTTAATGATTTGTTTATTCATTTTGAATTTAAAACAATATTTATATTGTCAAATAAAAATAATTATCGTTTGGAACTTCTTCTCCTCCATTTTTCAATTTAGTCCACTGCTTTTATGAATCTATTTTTTTATTATTGCACAATGCACATTGTAGATAGAAGTAAATATAATTTATCAGCTATATTTCAATACATAGTAAAAAATAAATGTCTAAACGACCATAGCGTGGAAACAAGCCATAACATCACTGTAATAAACCTGCAATTTTGCCTTAATGTATATTTATGATATTTTTTTATATCAATTTATTTGGCATTTTACTTGTTAATATATTTTCCGACACCTCATTTCCTTCTTATCAGATTAAACACGGAAAACTGTTCTTAAGGAAAATTTTTTTTTACCTAATTAATATTAATCTGCAAACAAAAAAAAAAAAAAATCCGTATTTAATCTTTAGATTAAAAGTAAATTTGTATTCTGGGCAAAAAAAATGTAGAAGCAGGCAATGAAATGATAATGTTGATTGACACGGCTTTATTGTACAAACAATATTTTTGGCTGAATTATTAGGTTTACATTTAAGAAGCACGCGATAGTGCGTGATTCTTCCTTGCCAACCTTCATACATTTTTTATTTTGGTTTTAATAGTATTGCTCTAAAATATTTTTTTTTCTAAGACATTTTTAGGAGGTAACTTACTTAATTATATTTTTTGGCATAATAGCTGACCTCATTATATACTTATTTGCTTAAGTAAAATATATTTTTAAAATTAGATTACATATAATGGTTACCCCGTTATGTATTGAATATTAGCTATTTCATTTGTTAAATCTTACCATAAACTGATCAAATTTGCCCTTTCTTCTTTTTAGATATTAAATATTGTGTCTATTAAGTTGTTAATAAATAAAGAATTGCTTTAAATAATATCGCAAATAACATGGAACTATTTTAAATATTTTTTTTACTCAGTGTATATTGAACCCTGTTTTATTTACAAAAATCCCTTTTTATTATATTTTAATATATATATTGCATTATATTATAACATAATATTTGTGATATAAATGATAGTAAAAGTATTAAACAAAATAGCGATTTTCAACTTAAAATTGGATAAAATAAAATATAAAGTTTTATTTTATCTTCTTTATTTCCTTATTATGGTGACTTAAAAAAAACAACAAAGAAAGCAAACCCTCCGAAAATGGGTTTAAGGAAAAACAAAACGAGACAACGAAAAAATTGTTTGAAGAGTAAAAAGTATAAAAGTATTAGAAAGTTGTGTTGGTTGCTCGGTCCTCAGGTTCTTTTATACAAGACCCTGGGCCCTTAATGACTCTGTTTCTACAAATTAGTTGCCGAAAGCAATTTTCTTTTCTTACCATTTCCTATTGGTTCTTTATTATTATTTTATTTTTCAAAGATATTTACCCCTATTTTTCTTCTTTTCTTTAGTTTGTTTTTCTCATTTCTTAGATTTTTATTTTCATCCGAAAGAATTCTATGAAAATAGTCTGTGCAAATTTGTGTGGCACATAGCTTCCTTGTGTCCTACTATTGGTCCAATAGTCACTGAAGATTTGGAGCCGTTTCTATTCCCAGTAGAGTAACATTATTTTTATGCAGTAAAGAATTTGCGCAGACGGCTTGAATTAACAAAGACAATCTATGGGTTACTCTTTTCCTTTTGTATTTTTTACATACCCTAAATTTATAGAGTATTCTATTGTTTCTTCACATTAATTTATTGATCATGAGTATAAAGTAATGTGTCTTGTTTTGTGGAGACGTTCATTTATATTTTTTTTCTTTTTGTCACAATGTTGTTTCGCTTTTCTATGCTTGATTAATTACCAAAATTGAATGAAGATGTTGAAATCTGTTCACGACTGGAAAATTCTTTAGAGACTAATTTCTGTGTCCCCTGTTGAAAAGGGGAAGTAGGGACGTTGAAAAGTTTTCCAACCGAAGTTTATCATCAGACTCTGTGCTTCCAAAAAGTTTGTAGTTAGCCCCTTAAGTTTAGAAATTTCGAGCCTTTAAGGGTTGCTTCCTCCTAAAAACTGAGTATAAAGGATTTAAAGGAGCTGAACATCACAACACATAAATAATATCTAGGGTAGAATCCTTCATTAAATTTAGTCTTTTAGGGTCCTAGGTCGACCTACACGCCCTATTAACCTTACGCTTACCAAATTCTCTCACAATATTTCATCCCTTACCACATGCAAGATAAGTTAGTATGAAGGGATTAAATCGCCTTGTAACCTCTTGAACTGTCCTAAAGCATTAATAAAACTTATAATAAATTATTATATTTTATCTCTTTGTTTATACATAAGCTTATATTATATTATAACAGATAAAATCAAATCAAACCCAATACTTTCTTTAACTTTGTTTGTTACACTAAGAATAATATTGTTTTTAAGGTATTATACGGAAAATAATAATTTATCTCTTGATCCATACTGGATCTGGAAATAAGTAGAACAGCTTCGGCGTCACGTCATGAGCAGAAGGGAAATAGAGGAGGAGTAAATAAAGCGAAGCGTCTATCAAAAAGTAACATTTGTTTGTACACAACATGCTTTCATGAACTAAATTATCACGATTTAATAATAACAAAAGCAAATAACAGTTTTAAGCAACAAAAAAGAGTTTAAAAATAAAAGTATCTACAAAGAAGATTGTAAATATTTTGGAGTAATATGACCTCGCAAAGTTTATCATATGGAAATGAAATAATTCTGAAGTTTTTTTTTTTTTCCTAATCTACATTTGTCCCTACTTTATACTAAGTCTTGTGATCTAGTTGTCTACCAATTTATCTATAATCACCAAATTTAGTCACCATTTATTTGAAAATTTAGTAAAGCCTTATTCAATGTTGTCATGAACTATACATTGGAAATAATACAGGTAGCTAAGTGAAGCTCGTCCCATAAAGAAATAACTGTAATTGTGCTCTACCTTTTTTTAGTACTTATATAATGTTTTTAAAATTTTAATTTTATCTGAACATTGATAATTCGATAAACGAAGTGTTCGTTGTGAAGTGATAAGGCACATTGAAGTTTTTTATTTTAATGATTTATATGTAAAAGAATTGTTGATGTGACGTAATTTGTCAGCCTTATCAGTTCCGCTTGTAATTTTGCCGTCGAAATATCTATTTATTTGCTCACACTTCCTAACAGAAAAAAGCAGTTAGTAAAGAAGAAAAAAATTTGAAATTATTATTATAATAATTTGTTTTAACTTTTTTTCTNCGACTGCACAATGGGTCATTACAGGACGGGGGGTTATCCGACCACTTTACTCATCTACTCGATGAGATCATCAGTGTGAAACATGTCTGACCCCTCCGGGATTCGAACTCACGTCGGGTTTCAGACCTTGGTTTCAGAGCCGAGGATGGTAACCACTCGGCCACGCCGGCCCCTTTTTGACTTTTTTACTTGAAAATTGATAAAGAGGTTTTCAATTATTAGTTTGTTGGTTGAAATGATTATGAGAGGTTACCAAAAATAATGGGGTGAAAACTCTACTTCTACACCTCTTAGATGCGTATGATTTAATTATCTTAATTTGTGAAAGTTGATCTTTCTTTTAGTCAAGATGAATCAGAAATTGTTTTGTGTTTTAAAAATAAAGTGGGTGATATAATTAAAGACTTAAATGTTAAACTCAAATAAACAACATCCTATTATCATATTAACTCCGGTATATTGTTCTAAGGCTTTAGAACGTAAAAGGATTTTATATCTGTAGGTGTTAAATGCATTGTTTAAAATAGAAAATATACTTTTTATTTAGGTGTTAATAAGGTAAGACATTATCCTGCTGCGTGGAGGAGAATTACGGTTAAGCCATTGTTGGTAGAATTGATTCCATGGGAATCAACGGACTATTTGAAAAAGGAAACAATGAAGAAAGGGACTAAAGAATAGATTAAGATTAGTAGAAAGAGAAGAAAATCCTCCCTAAAAGATTAAACACGGGGGAAAGCAAATGGAAAAGATAAACTGTGTTAAAGGGAGAGAAATCTACCGCATCTAAACTCTCCTGGAGACAATAGAAGAGTTGGGAACAGTCCGCATGTATAGGAATGTGAGAAGATACTTGGACCATCGACTTTTTTTTGGATGTATTCAATCCACTCTTATCAAAGTAGCATGAATGAAGTCAAGTCTACTTGTAAATGGTAAACGAAGTCTTTTTTCCGTCCTCTTTAAGAATTTTAAGTACCTGCTTCTTCTATCAAGGATATTGACTTCTTTACAAATAGGTAATACTGTAGAGTTACTTAATCAATTTTCTCCCTTTCTTAGCAAAAAGTTGATTAATGAACAAATTAAATTAAGCTTATATGTTAAAGTGTTACTTCGTTTTATTGTTTAAATTTCACATTTTTAAAGCTACCCTTTCTTCCATAAATTACTGTGAATGAATTTTATTACTATTGAAATAATTATCTGCGTTTATATACTATTAAAACTATCTCCAGCTCTAATAAAAGCGGTATAGTTGTAGATATATTTTTATGACTTTAAAACCTCACATTTCTTAACTTCAAATTTGTTTATTAAATGTGTTCATAATTCGATTTTATTAATACAGTCGGTCGAATACCTTTCGAAACTTACACCTTAAATCTAATATAATTCCAATACGATTAGAATTATTACTTCCAAATTAATGTTGAACCTTAATTATATCTTAGGTTTAATTAATATAGGCCAGGCTTCGAGTTAATGCTTTAAAGCCTTAGGCCTGCCTAATTCAATAGCCAGCGAGAAGGTGCAAAACTTACCTTATTTAGCCTCTTAATTACCTGTCATCAAGTACCCGCTCGAAGCAGTCTCTCCAACACTTCTCTCCTTCCCATTGTTTTAAGAGTACTTGGCAGGACTTGGTCCTCTTCAAACAATCTAAAACTAAGTTAGTAATCACATTGAAACCACCAAACTCACTCTGTGTCTACCTGCTTACAACTATTCCAGACAGGGTTGAGATTGTGTAAACAAACCTCGTTATCCAAAGAGCACTTAATATTTCACCCTATTCACTAGGACTAATTTTTTTTTAAGTAAGTACAAAACTTATACTTTCTTCTAGAATAAATTAGTAATAGAAACCAAATTTCCAACTTTTAACTTAGTTTTCATCTTTTATTGTGTTATGTACTTTTTTAAAACAACTTTACGGCTTTCTGGTTTTAACTGAATAAAACTTAACTTGACAACACTCTAGTTTGTATTGTATGGTGACAGAATCTTATTTAAGTCTTTCAACACATCTTAAAATTCAAAGTTTCACTTTATCTACCAGAAGCCGTCTCTATCATGAATGTGTTTCAAATAATATTTTTTGTGGTAATTGCTCAAATCTTAGAGTAAAAATCGGTTGTTTAACAAATATTGCATACTCACTTAAATAATTAAATTGGTGTTTTAATAACTGTTAATGTATAGTCGTTCAATAATTGCAGTTCCCAACTTAATTACAAAAATGGTGCGTATTTGATCTCTGGAAGCCACTTTATTAATTTAAAAAATACAAATATTGTATACTCTGTTAAAAAATTTAATTGGTGTTTTAATAACTGTTCTACAGTCGTTCAATAATTACAGTTCCTAACTTACTTGCAAAAATGATCCGTGTTCGATCCCTGGGGGCAGGACCTTGTTCGGTGGCCATTCAGTATCGTGAGGTAACTAGGAACCCATTCAATAATAGTGGCGCCTGTTGGGTCTCAGAAATAATATAATAATATGGTAGATAGGCGCCGATACGATGACCCCCGTGTCACCTATAACTACAATAGTACGAAGTAAAAAGCCGTCTATTCGGTTATATAGTCTAACGTGGGCCGTTCGTTCCATTGTGCCCCTGTTTCAATCACTTAAATTAACCATTACCAATATCATCTAACACCTCTTGACATCATGTAATTGCGTTAGCAAAACCTCAATTAACTGTATAATTATCTACAAATTCCTTAAGTAATTCGATTCCTAGTTTAAACTAAAGCTGTTTCTTAAGTTAGAACCCCTAATGTACTCTATCTAGGGAAAGCAACTCTCTTAAGTCGCTCCTCAACTAGTCTAAGAGTAGGAGTAACTTAAACACTTAAGACACCATGCGTACAACTTAAGAACTTATTCTAAAACTCCTTAGCGAAACTTGTCACTAATGATATGCGAATGATTTACATTTAGATGAAGTCTAACACTAGGACCATGTCAACCTACTCAGTTTTACATATTGACAAAGCTTTCACGCTGTGTAGTTTAGCATTAGACTCCAACTGTCGACTAATTTATTTCAGATTTGCGTAGACTTAACCAAATCACATAATGGTAATATCTTACAAGATTAAATTGATTTATTCGGGTTTGTTTTTCATCGATCTCTTTATGCATGATTTATTTTAATTTTTTATAGTTCTTTGTCTTTCAATATTTATTTAAAAAGAGAATAATTGATTACTGGCAAAAACAAAATTGTACAAACTTTATTAATATTTTTCTTTAGGATTTGTTAAAAAAAAAATGAATTATATATTTCTTTCCATTTTGGAAACGAAAAATGTTTACGAATAAATTAGGAATTTCTATCAACTGTTAAGAATTACAAAACGTTTCCACTTTAAATAACTTTTAAACAATTCCAAAATCTTTCATTACTTAAGTAAGCTTTTATAATTTTGCTTCCGAGCTTACCGCAGGTAACGGAAGCTATGTGATCATTCTAACGAATAAAAGTACTTTATGTCTCCGATTTCAAAAATTCCAAGACAGAAACCCGTTTCAGTTATCAGGGAACATTTTTGTTTCCATGTCGGTCTGTCTGTCGCTTAGTTTTTGGAAACCAAAGTATCTTAAAAACTACTCGTCCAAATTTAATGAAATTTGGATGGTAGGTCATAATTAGCACCAAACTATCTACACCCATTTGTATCTCTTCCACATGCGCATAAGCTTACATTTATTTGCACTTATATCTTCAATAGTACTCATCTGATCTATATAAATTTGGATAGTAAACGCAGATTAATGTAAATTTTCTGCGCTCTTTTAGTTTCCTAAATTGGTACTTGTATTCATGTAAAAAATAAAAAATGATAAAAGATTTAATAAACGGAGGAAAAATTAAATAAATTAGACAATAATAGGTTTTGAAAGATTTAAAATCATTATCATACGGTCGTAGTATACGAAATACGATCATCAAAGTACAATACAAAATAGGACGTGTGGAAGGTATTGTTTGTGCAAACTATTTTTACGCAAGTAAAAATATTTTCCACTTATTCGGACAAATTCAATAATAAAATAATTATTGTTATTGTAATTAGATAATTAACCGAACCGCTTGAGGTGACTTAAATTCTATATAAGATAGTTAAAAAAAAAAGTATGAAAAAAAAAAACATTAACATGTTCTGTTGCTAAGAAGCTTAGTAATAATCCTAAAATTCTAAATTATCACGCTATCATATAATTTTTTAATTGTAACTCCAGTTATACTAAAGGATTACATGCATTATTTTAGTTTAAATTAAATTTTATATGTATAAAATTAGAAACCGGGGCCTGAGTGTTTTTCTGAGCAGCAATAAAAATAAAAATGTTCCTAAAAACATTTTTTTTTTTTTTTTAAAAAAAAGAGAAAAACTAAACCAGAGCAATTGTCGTTTGAATACTAACAACCTTTAAATAAGAAAAGAAATTCTCATTTGCTGTTTTTTAAATTTCTATTTACAGTTGCCTCTTTTTTTCCTATTTACAATTCTAATCATTTCGAGGTTGGGACGCTGTACTCGTTTGCAAAGCGGAGAGACTTAAAATAAAGACCCGTGCTCTGGCAAACAGTTAAAATAGAAAAAATAAACCTACTAACCCAGCAGCGACATTTGTATTGAAAATTAAAACGATAAAACTTCTAAATGCTCTTAATATTCTATGATATTTTCCAATACTCTGTTGTTTAAATATATATTTATTAATAAAGAAGAAAATGTCCTATTTATTTTCTCTCTCTCTCTATTTACAAAAATAGTTTTAGTTCAAATGGGTGGAAAAAATAGAAATAAAATAAATATATTTTACTTTCTCTATTATTATTTTTTAACTAAATGAAATTCTAAATTGGGTTTTATACAAACGCAATAATTAGCATTAGCATTATTGATTAGGCATTAGCTTATTGACGCGACAATTTGAGATTTTTATGAATTTACACCTTTTGAGGTCTCCTGAGTCCAAAAAAGGAGTTTTTAAAAAAATGTCTGTCTGTGCAGACGCCTGGAGTCTAAACTACTGGGCCGAAAACTGTTCCGACAATTATTTTTATTTAAATATAGACCTAATGCATAAGCCGCTATCCCGGGAAAATCTAGTTCCTGAGAAAATTGCTTTAAATGCGGACGGAGAGAAGCCGGATTCAATCTCCGCCGAGGTGAAGTTTTTTTTATGATTAAATGTTTAATAATAAACACGAAAACAAATAAATGAAAAACATTTGGCTAGGTAATTATGAACCCGTGTATGAGAAAGTTAGTCTGAGTTGTGTCGGACTTTTCATTTTTGTGAACTTTTTTTTAGTTTTTCCTAAATTATTAGTTTAAAATAAACAAACAAAAAAATAAATAAACATTGTTAATAAAATTATTATTATTTATTTATTTTTTTTTAAATTTATACCTGTAAAACTAATCCTTTTGCGAGTATTATTCTGATGATATGTAAGTTTGTTATCTGTCTCTAGTTTTAACTCGATCCTAGAATTGTAATTCTAATAGAGACAAAGATGGAAAACATTTAAGGCATAAAGTGGCATAATTATAATGGATACACTAACTAATTATTATTTACTACATTAGCTAATTAATTATTTAATGATCTTACAAATTGAATGAGTATTATTAATGTATGCAATTTAATTAAATATGTATTTCTACAATTAAATAATGACTTAGTTCATGTATTATTGTAATCTATCAAAAATCTATCACTTTCTGAATTCGATATTTTCCTTCTATATCTATATGTCCAATACTATTACAATTTCAGGATTGAGTTAGAATCGAAACAGATAACAAACTTTTGTATTATTGGTATATAATACTTAGACAAGGATCTGATTGTTCCAGCTATAAACTGGTATAAACTTGAAAGTTCATCTTAGTTTCACAGTCTCGCACTCCTACAGCCTGTCGCAATGGCAATTTCTAACTTCCCTAATCGATTTGCCAAGGCTCTGGTGTTTTATCAACCCTCCTCTCAAGTTATTCTCTTCGCTATTTATTTGTTGCTTTACAGTATACCAGATCTGAACTCATTTACTTGAAAAGGTCAGGACAATATAATCTTTTGCTATGACTATATTCAAGACAAAGTTTTTCTCTTCAAATTCAGATCACAGATTGAGTTTTTTTTCGCTTCAATTTCACAATCTCTTTTGTCCCTTCGATTTAAACTCTTGTCTGCAAAGTTTTGTGTACATTTCCTTTACATTTTTGTTCTTTGTTTTATTTTTGTTATTATTATATAGTTATTATTCCTTTTTTTATTAACTTTGCCAAGTTTTTTTTTTACAAGTTTGAAAGTGCATCTTAACTTTCTACCTTTTCTTATCTCAAAGTTTTTTTTATTAAATTCCGTATTGAATAAATTTTTTTGAACAAAGAAATGGCCATTCCTTAGAAGTTTCCTTCGTTCAATTTTGTATTCTGTATGTTTCCTATGAATTTTATTCAAAACATTCTAATAAATTACAAAACTTCAAAATTAATAGTTCAGTGTTATTAATTAATTTTTAAATAATTTAATATCCAGTTGTTTTCTTATATGCGGGGGTTTTGACCCGAGGACAATATTTTAAAAGTCTAATATTAAATAAAGTTATAAATATATTATAATAATTGTTTATCGAGTATAGACGTCTATAAGAATGTAATAATGATATCTAAGTTAATGCAGTTGCGTGTGTAAGTCACATACATTTAGAATAGGTAGACTGTTCTCCGTTTGTTGATATATTTGGTTGGGAAGGTGAAACACTAAAGGATTGCGTGTTAGTGTATCTAGTTGGAACTAGACACTTGTCTTCTTCGCACTGACAGCCACATAAACTTCTAGTACTAACTATTTTCTTGACATGATTTTTCAACTTAGATCCCTTTTATATAAATAGAGGTCACGTAACCTATACCGATGTACACACGATAGTGTTAGTGTTAAACACACGTCATGATGCGCATGACATGATTTTATAACTAAAAAAAAAATTTTTTTTAAATAGGAGAACCCTTTTTAATACATGAACTTTTAAAACTAATTTATAAACAATCAACAATTAACGATCTTAATATTATTATAATCATTTTTAATGTCTATTCCACTATCACATTATAATATAAATTATATCTAATAAAACTTCAAATAGCCAAATAAACTTCTAGTATAAACTTTTTTCTTGACATGATTTTTCAACTTAGATCCCTTTCATATAAATATAGGTCACGTAACCTATATTGCTGTACACACGATAGTGAGTGTTAAACGCACGTCATGATGCGCATGACATGATTTTATAGCTAAAAAAAAAAAAAAAACAATAAGAGAACCCTTTTAAATCCATGAACTTAAAACTAATTAACGATCTAAATATTAGTATAATAATTTTTAATATCTAGTCCACTCTCATATTATAATATAAATATATTTAACAGCTTATATGATAAACCAAAAAGCATTAGCTATCTACATAATTTATTGTGACGTGCGTGCATGCTCATCGTGGTCATACAGTGTATAAATTACTCATTTTGAATATAAACTAGTAGGGCTTCTGTTTATTGTCCTACTATAATTAGAAAATTAAGATCTTTAAACGTATAAAGGTTAAAAAAACAGTATAAAATTCTTTTCAGGTTTAGTTATAATCAAATAAAGATTTCTCCTTAAATAAAGTAAATCTTGGATAGGGTTTAAGTATAGAAGTATATTTGATTTAAAGTAACTCTGTTTTGCTTTTTCAATTAACTTAGTTTTAAGTTTTCTCTAGCAAACTAAATTATGTATAACCTATTATGTATAAATTATGTATAACCTATCTAACCCACTTACCCAACTAAATATATCCTTAGATGGAAAAACATTAAATTACTTATCAGTAATTTAATTGATAAGTGATAAAGCTAGCTGCTCCTTTAGGTTATTTCCTGTAGCTAGCCTTAATTGTTTCCTCAAACCCTCCGTCGGAACAAATAATATAATTATTGTTACATTGCTTTCCTCTTTCCTCTATAATTGATTCAGTGTCTGAATTGATTCCACAAACTTATTGGTTTCTCCAAGGTGTAGATAATTGTTCCTCAAAATCGCGGTGGTATTTTTTTCATAATTAGATATCTGTATGTATTATATCTAAAATTTATTTTCTTAAAATTTATTATCTTAAATTTATTCCACAAATTTTCAGTTTGTACTAATTAGTTATTTGAATAGAAACTGTCTCTCCACGTAAAATAGTACTTGTTTATTTATCAAAGCAGCTTTCGGATTTTATAAAGCCATCATCAGTGCCAATTATGGAAGAACAAGAGTTATATTATATAAAAATATGAAGTTGGCAAGTCATGCGATGTCGGAGACTAGCGTAAGCCTCAATAATTGAAACCTTCTTTGACAAATGAACAAGTTTATTTTACGTGTAGATATAGTTTCTTTGTGCTAATCAAAATTACCACTATCAATGCTCTTATTCCTGAAATAATTAATTATTTTTACATTCTTTCCTGAATTATACTTATTTGATGCTAAGTGCAAACTTTCAATTTTATTGTCGATAAAACTTCTAAAATTGCATATAAAAATATATTTAACTGTTTAAAATGAATATTTTCTTTCCCTGTCTTCTACTTCTACGTAAAGAAAAGTCCGGATTTGTTCAGAGCTTCTTTTCTTACGCATTTCTAAAATAAGTGGATAATACCTAGTTATGAAGTATCTTGAAGATACAAAAAATAAGTCAATACGTTTTTTTTAGATCTGAAACCTTTTATATTTTATATCCGGTGTACGCTCTAGAATTCTTCCTGCGTTAGATGGAACGCATTCCATCTTTTCTAGATAGGAAAAAAACCGTATTCAAAATCCTTATCCTTTAAAGGGTTTTTTTTTTCGTTAAGTTGGGTAAGGCAGAATACGAAGTCTTACCTTAAGGGAATTGAAACAGTGCGTGAAGGGTCTTAAGGCGAACAAAAATACGTGCCGTGAAAAACTGTCGGAAACACAAGAAATCAAGTATACCAAAATATATAACTCGTGGGAATTCATCCTCACCAGAGACAAAAAAAAGAACAAGACGGCAATTTCTTGAAGATTTCATCTTCAAAGAAGGATATGAGATTGTTGAGGGACACGTATGATGTAATAACACGTGGAATAAGAACACGTGCGATAAGATCATACTGAAACAGAAATATATATGATTCGTATTCGTGTGAAGATTTAAGACATCAAAATGTCATCCTGCCAGTCTTAGATAAAGTTAAAAATAACAGTTCATTTACGTTTTTTTATAAGTTTAGAGAATAATCAAAAATCTTTAATTCACGTGTGATAAGATCATACAGAACAAAGATGTATCTGTGATATAAAAAGAAACATATTATATATATGATTCGTGTGAAGATTTAAGACATCAAAATTTCATCCTGCCAGTCTTAATAATATAGTTGAAAACAAGTTTTTATTCGTATTCTTCTCAGCAAACGCTTCCATTTGATACCCATATCATGTGCGTACTTAAAAAGTAACTAGTTCGCCATCTTGAACTGCCCGCCACATTGGATTTAGAGTGACTTCACTTAGCTAAGTATGCGTTGTCATCCAAACTAAACGTTATGCGAAATTTCAATTCAATCGGTTGAGGATAACTGCTTTAAAATTCAGTTGCAAGATTTGACCCGAACATACATACATACATACATACATTGCAAATTAAATAAATAAGCTTGTAATAACAGTTCATTGATGTTTTCTTATAAGTTTAGCGAAGATTTAGAGAATAATCAAAAATAATTTTTATAAATATTATATTGGGCGTACAGTAAGTTCTCAATTAACAAGGTAAATCCGGAAAAAAATATGGTTGCAGAGTTTATCCTTTATTGTTGTACCTCCGTTTACATTCAGCCCACTTCCGTGGAAGTGAGCAGGAAGTGGGCCTGGAATTGAGCAGCACGAGTATGTAAACAGGATACTCAATTTAAAATTTAAGACGAAATATTTCGTGCATGTTCTATTTTCTTTTAAGACGTTTATTTTGGATTGATAGAAGACAGAAAGCAGGAAAACTTTCAAAGAAGTTATACTCATCGTTTACTGTTTTGGTTCAAAGATAAGCAATTTAAATTTAATTTTTGAGATTAAATTTGTTTGACGTGTTCAAATTCTGAACTGGTTTTCCCTGTTCCAATTCATATATTTTTCTTCTGCTTAATCGTGGTGTATTTTTCTTTGCGGATCTTCAACTGACACTAATCATATTCTGTTTAGTGCAATAGCTCTAGTTAGCGTCGCTCAATCAACTATTTTTCCTAGTAATAGTACTTCTGCAATCTTGTATCTGTTCTGTTTTTTTAAAATCGATTTAAAAATATGACGAAAATGACAGAATACTTTTTATTTTTTTTTTGGTTTTGTACTTCTCGTGTTACATCGAGATATCCTGTTAACCTAAAAGAGTAATTGGAGTTTCTTACTGTACTTGTTACAAAACTGCGGTTAGAGCTTCTATTGAAATCAAAAACTCTATTTATCTTCTGATTGAGTTTTTACATTACTCAATCACGTAACTTTCAATAAAGCTTAGCAAAAATAAATTGTTAAAAAAAAAACCACTGCTTTATTTATCATTTTTCACGATTATTTTCAACTACAGTCTCAAAATTAACTTTTTATTTGTCACTTCATTTTTTTCAAAATCATTCATTAAAATCACATTTGAAATGTGACTATTAAATAAGATGTTATGGGTTTTCTTTATGTAAATAAAGATAATAGATTTATAATATTATTAATTTTTTTATTTGTGATTTCATCACTTCAGAAAACCTTAAAGTAATTAATTTATTACAAGACTGCCTCTACAAGAAGCAATAAAAAATTGTTATCTTCCTGATTTTTATTTAAAAAAACAAAAATGAAGAAAATGCATTTTCCATGAGAGAAAACAGGAAATAACCTTTTAACATTGCGGGCTACCCCATGGGATAATGGCGCAAAATTGCGGGCTTTTTTCTCGTTTTATTTTCCCTTCATTTCAGAGAGGGAAAAGGGACTCTTTACTCCCGCCAAATTACGCTCTTTTTCACCCCTTTACCCAAGATTTCCTTCTACTTTCTTCCTTTTATATATATATATATATATAAACATATACATAAACATTTATTTATTTATCCCCTTGGAGGTAAAACAATGAAGTCAAGAGGAAATAGAAAAAAAATCTGGAAGGTTTTCGAAGGAAGAATTAGTTTTTATACAAAAAAGTGCAGGAAAATAGTCTTCTTTTTCTCTTATAAAAGTCTTATTTTGCGCGCCAAAGAGCGGGAAAAACTAACTTTTTTCCCTCTGTCCTTGATTCTACACAATTTAGAGTTCTATTATTTGCTTAGAGAAGCAGTATTTTTTTTCCTTTTTACTTATAATAAGCAAGTAACAATAGAAAAAAGGATTTTTTTAGAGATCTAAAGTTGGCAAGCCCTGTTTCTCTTTTGAAAAAGAAATTGTTTACTATTTTTTTTACATTTATTGTATAGTTTGAACTTTGAGCTTATACTTTTATTAGACTCGTTTATCTTAGTAAGGCACCTAACACCTAAGGTTCCTTTAATTCATTTTAGTTCTTCTATTCTTCGAGGAAAAAATATATTTCATTAAAAAATAAATTAAATAAACTGAGTGAATTCCTTTTTCTTTTGAGAGTGGTATTACTTTTTAGTTGGATCCTATTTTATAGTTCGGAGCCAACTCTTATCTATATTAATAATAAATTTATCTTAAACTAGTCTGTTCCAGCTTATTGCATTATCTTATATAAGTTTTTCTCTATTGTTACAGAGTTCCCGTGAGGAGAGGACATCACAATCAAGTTACGATGAATCGGTGGCCAGTAGTCGACTCGCTCTGGAGTCTGTACTCAGAGGTCCTGGTCCATATCCTCAGGTCGTTCTTCCACACGGTGGAGGATACTGGCTTGACGCCCAGCCACCTCCAACTCTCCCGCCTTCACTTCAAGAAGAAGCAAGGGCTTATAGAACACATTTCCTCGGCAAGGTAGATAATCTCAAAATTATAATCATTCCATAGATACACGAAGATATCACAAGATATGAATAGTTTTTTAACAGCAATGTTTACCAGATAAAAGGCTTAGAACATTTAACGTTTCTTCGAGTAGGTATTGCAATTGATTAAAGCCAAACGGAATAAAATAATACATATAAGTAAGAAAATATAGTTACAATAATTATAATAGTCCAGGAGATAGCGAGCAAAAAAGTGTCTGACTAACATCAAGCTAGAATTTTGTATACAAGTTAATCTTTTAGCGACTGTTAAGAATATGTGGTCGGCTAGATTCGTCTACAGTCTACAGGACATAGCTTGACAATAGGCATTTGAAAAAAACAAAATGGTGGAGAGCGGCCATATCCCGCCAATTGTGGACAGTATGATTTTCAGGATCCTGAGTACAGAATTAGTTAGTAGACCAAAAATCAAGTCGATGTTCACAGTTGATAGGTTAGTTATTCTAATATTAATAAAATTCAATGTGGTCACGTGACAAGGGACAAACTAACATCAACTTGATTTTCGGTCTACTAACTAATTCTGTACTGAGGATCATGAAAATCACATTGTCCACCATGAGACATGTGACGTTTTTTTTTTTTTTTTTTTTTTTTTTTTTTTTTTTTTTTTTTTTTTTTCAAAGCCTATTGCCAAGCTATGTCCCGCAGACGAATTTAGCCGCTCACGTATTCTTAAAAGGCGCTAACAGAATGACTTGTACAAACTTCGAGCTTGATGTTATTCAAACACTTATTTGCACGATATCTCCTGGACTATAAGTATGAGTTTCATATCGGGATTTGACGATATAATTCAAATTTTTTTTACTCCTAATTATTTGTCATTCTAGAACTAGAGAATCTTTATTGCTCAACTGGAAAAATACAGCGTCTTTTCGTCAAATAAAAATAAACAAAAAGCTTTTTAAAAGTGTAGTTATTTACTTGTCTAACCTGACAGAACTAATTGCCCAAAATTAAAAAGGAGTCAATTCCAAAAAACAAGCCCACTTTTCCAGTCTTTTACAATTATCCAAGTTTGTCGGTCTTTATGTGGAAATACAAGTTACATTCCCTTTTATTTTTCTCTTTAATTCGAAGGTCCCACTCAGGTATTTAGAAAAGACCACTTTAATACTCTCTTGAAAAACTTCCTGCAGAAGTTTCTAAGAGCATTTCAAGAGCTGTCTCCTCTCTCTCCATTACAGGCACAACTCTTTCCAATGTCTTTCATTCTTTGTAAGATAACTTTACTAAAGCTATGATATATTGTTACTGTGACATCATTTTTTGACACCTTAAAAGTTTTCAAGAGTTCTCCTTTTTCTTTGGCATCTTACTTTTTTTTTACGTGACACGAACTTTCATCTTTTTTGGGGGATTTTTTTTACCACGGAAGGACGAGGTATTTAAGTTTTCGAACTTTGTTCTTCTTCGAACCATTAAAGGGCCTAAGTTGATTTTTTTTTTTTTTTTGCTGCCAAAAAGCGTAATTCATCCTTTTAACCATTTTCAATGTTTGCGTGCTTGGTTCTTTTTTAGGCTATTAACAAATTTATATTTTATTTGAATAATTTCATAGTACTTTTACAAGTACTAGTTATTTTTTAACCAGATTATAGCCTGTGAAAGTGTAAAAATTATTATAATTTTTAATGCAAAAGCGTTACATAGGATCTTAATGTCGTGTGGTGTAGGGCTTCTATTAGTTTTAAAGGAAACTAAATAAATTAATAAATAAACCACTCTTTTATTTATTACTATATTTATGTATTTTAGGAAATATCACTTGAAGTTGAAACATATATTTTGTTTTACAATATTCAAAAATATATAATGTATCTTATATTTAAAATGTTGCAAATTGGTGTATTTTTCTAACGAATCTAGCATATTATGTGGGTTTCTCGTATCCCTGATATTTCAGGAATATTTTATTGACAGTCGCCTGCTTTCAGGCGTCAAAGTGAGTTGTATTTGACAGCTTCTATAAAATTTGAAAGTGTAGGAGCTTATCCTAACTTTTTGATATGAAACCTCTCCAATCTTTTTTTATTTTCATCTCTTCGACCGTGAAATTTTTTCTTGATTTTGAATTACTTGTATTTATTTAGGATTTTTAAGTGTTTCAAAGGATAATTTTTTAATAAAAGTTTCAGTAATTTCTTCTATTTACTTAGACGTACTTAATATTGTCTAATTTTATAATATACTTATATCATTTCTACTATTACCTTCTACTCTCCAACCACTAATAACTTAGCAGATGAGATCATTCTGCTCTAGTGACGTCATTTCTGTTGTCGATTAGTCATTAGAAGACTTACAAAGTTCATCATCGGATAGGATTACTAAAATAAACCGGTTTTAGAATCTTCATTTTGCGGTCCCAACTTCTGATGTAATTGCCTTCTATATTTATATTAGCGAGTTAGAGACTAACAATCCTCTCATTTGTTTTTCGCAAAAAGGCTTTGGCATAAGTCTTTCATTTTTACTTAGTATAACTTCAGATTTATATTATAATTACATATTTACGAAAAGAGCACAAATATAGGTTATTCAAAATACTCTTTTCCATGAGTTGTAGCACACATCAGTACCTTTTCTTATCTATAAGCTATATAATTATAATATTCTTCTATTAATGATTATAAAGTAGGTATACAACTTGCTTATATTTAATTTCTTAAATTGGATTTGGAAATCTACTCCCATCGTTTTAATTTTTTTTATTATTACTTCGGTACTGTTTTATTCAAATTAATTTCTTGCTTTACTTCTGTAATTTAGACTAACGATGGAATATCACCTGCGCAATCTTCTCTCCCCTCGCTAAAAATAATTATAATTTTTCCGTAATTAAATAATAATCTTTTCCCGAAACGAGGCAAAAACGTCCACCCTCTTTTACCCTCGGGGTAGATTATAAATCTTTTTTTAATTAATATCCCTCGTGCTTTTTTTTTTTTTTTTGTTTTTTTGGTTACCCCTTTCTTTGGTTTTTAAAAAGTTAAGAGGGGGTGAACTGGGGGATTTTAAATCATCTTTATATTTTACTGCGGCCATCATCTTGAATTTTGTCGTTCCCTCTTTGTTTTCCTCGGTTGTGGTTGGTCGGGTTTTTTTTTAGATCTAATTCACTTATCCTTCCACCCCTACCTATAAACACACACACACACACACACACACACACATATATATATATATATATATATATATATTTATGGACAAAACAAGTTTTAGTTCAATCGATACATTAGGCGAGTCTGTATTTATGTCGCACTCATATTTAAAACCCAATGGCCCAATTCAGTGTAAACAAATGTCACACACACAACTCACATCCACTTACATCAAGATTCTCAATACTCTATTTAGTCTAAATGCACATCACACCACTCAAAAAAATGGTTAAGAGTTAGGTGATTTCAATGGGGTTTTTAGGTTTGAAGGTGAGGTATATAAGGTTTTTAATTTACTTTTAACTGGGTTATAAGTCCCTTCCTACCCTTGAAGGGCTTAAATCTCTGGGTTAAGTCAGAGAGGGGGAAGTTGGTGGCTCTCTGAAATCTCATTAGGATCAAGTGGTTTGGAAAAACAAACTACGTTTCAAACCTCACCCCTTAAAAAAAAACACTTTTTAACTGCGTTTTTTTTAAGTTTTGAAAAAAAACATAGATGAAGTCACTTTTAAAAATAAAATTTTTCTTATACTGTCTTTTTGGTTTTTTAAATTGTAAATTTAACTTGATTCAATGTTGTTGCTTTTTTGTGTTTTTGTAAAATTTTAAATGAATTTTAAGTGTGACGGAGTGTAAATGATGTTTTTTTAGTGAAAATGTAAAAGTCAAATTTTAAGAGATTAAATTATAAAACATAGTACAGACTTATTTAACGACTAGAAATGTCCCTTTTTTTGCAAAATAAAGTACTTAAAAACTTGAATACAATTTTAGTTAGTCTCTCAGACTATTCTTGGAAAAAATGCAATTCTTTGAAACATTTATACATTACAATTTAGTTTTGGAGCCCACCTGAAGCATAATTATGGGTTACATTTTGACTTCAGATGGAAAATGCTATTTTGACGTCGCAATTATCCAGTTGAAAATGAAGTGGTTTTAATATTAAGAAATAAAACAAAAATGATAAAAAAAAATCATAAATGTGAAAGTATTAACATACTTAATATACGATCATAGTAACGGTTCTTATCATTGTAGCGGTCTGTGATATTTTATACCTCACGCATTTGGTTTGAAGGTATTAACTAAAACAGCTATAAAAATTAAAAATTAAAAAATTGTATTTTTAAAAAATATATAAATAAATAAGTCTGTTATAATTTAAAATAATGCTATCGAAAGTACCCCCTATTTTCGATTATTGAAAAGACAGATTTTCAAGAAATTAATACAATTTTTAAGGAGTAAGTGTATATTTACTCCCGCCAAAACGCCTGACAAAAGAACCATTATTCCGCTTTACTTTTTTATTATATCCTCGTTTCCTTAAGTATTTTATTAAACATTTAAATGAGTTTCTCCCAATATTGCAGGTGTATTCTGTAAATTATTTTTTAATAATTGCAAGATAAAAAGAACTTTTTATATATGTATACTACGTTTTTAAATTTTCTGTCATAAATCATAAATTTGAAACCTGTCAAAATGAAGATAGTAAATATGGGACATGCCAAAACAAATAAAATATCTTGCGAATTTTTTCCGAACTAACTTTCCATACAGCACAATTTGCTGAAAACGAATTAAATTTTGCTGAAAGATGGATAAAAGTATTAAAATAATGCACTGTCTTCGTGTTCTGAGCTATTCTAAAAGTTTCAAATGTCTAGCTACTCGGGAAGTTAGTTAGAAATCAATTGCAAGATTTGTGCTGGACAAGCAAACAAACAAACAAGAAAGCAAGCTAATACAAACGTAGTAAAACATCAGATTTGCTATTATTATTTTTTTTTATCTGCTGTAAAATTATTTTATCCTGCTTGTTTATTTTATTTCTTTGTTACTAGTGATATTATTTTTTTTGTTTATTGTTTATTTTTTACCAACCATATACACTTTTTTTGTTTTCTATGTGCAATGCGAATTGTTTTAGTTTTATTTTGACGGCCGGTTTCGTTTTTGAGACCCGTGTGAAAATTCGCACCATTGTTCTCTAGCCTATACTTTGCTTTCTTGAGCCTACTAGAGTTCATAAACTTAAGTTTACTGACTCCATTTAAAATGTTCCTGAACCTCTGGGAGAAATTACTAATGCGAAAATTAGTTCCTTCACATTTGTAGCTTTTTTTTAAACTAACAATTACAAAAAACTCAAGTTCGCTCGCAATAGTTTTATTTCTTTTTTTTTTATGTGTTACTTAAGAAAAGGAAAGCAAATAGACAATAATTAAAGTTAAGGAATGCGTTTTTTTTTGTTTCGTTTCATTTTTTTTTTTTTTTGCGAATTCTTTTTTTCCTACATAGTTTTTATGTGACAACGTAATATTCACAGATTAGCGCAAAAGTAATTAGAAAATATTTTCTTGCATAAAACCACTAATGCATTCCCCTATATTAAGTTGAAAATTTAAAAAAGTTATCATATTATTTCCTGTACAATGAACTTTCTATTAAAGAGAAGGTACGCATTATTCTAATTAAGCTACGATGTTTAAAAAATTCCTCAGTTAGAGTTTCACAATTCCACTCTCATTCTTCGAAGTAGAAATAACATAAAAGAGGAATAACAATAAAGTGGAATAGCTATATAGTTAAAGAATTATGTGAGAGTTATTATCACAATTATTATCATTTTTCCCGCGTTAAAGTTAGTTGTTATTAACTTAATTCATAAGGGAATTCTTATGTTGATTCGTCTTCATCATTTCTATAGTTGTATTTATTGCCACAAGGATGAACCTTTTAGTTTATTCCTCCTCTTTTATTCTATTTATTCTTTAATGCAATTATAAATAGATTTCCAATTATTTTATAGCTGAATAGTTTATGAATGTAATACATTGTTTTGATATAATTAAATTAAGATATTAATTAAAATTATGCCTGTATAAGAAAAAGCTGTAGAAAAAAGTGTTTTTTTTTGTTTTTTTTTTTTTTTTAGGCGCCGAACAACATGGTTATATGCGCCTATGCATTTTTTCTTGTAGTTAAAATTATTTATATTTTTAGTTCAATACAATATATTCTGTTTTGTTTGTGAAATAAAATGCACTATTTCAATATCAATGAAAATAGAAAAATACGTTTTTTTTTAACTTTTTTTTCCTCCCACTTTTCATGTTAGTTTTTTTTTTAACAAAAAAGGCTTGAAAAATTGTCTGATTTATAGATTGGACCATGAGTCTAAACATTTATCACGTTTAGCACACATGAATCAAAAGTATTTCTAGACACAAAGAACTCTGACATCAAGCTTCGGCGAAAAAAGTTTTACCGCCAATAAGTTTTCCCTCTAAAAAATATGCGACGAAAACAGAATCAATCATTTTAGTGTAATGAGATAGAAAACATTATTTTTCACAACCGAAGATTGAAATATGAGGTAAAATCTGCATTTTATTTTCACGTCATGTTTAAGAATCACGAATCTAAAAACCAGATCAGAAAAATCTCTTGTTATTTCCATTTTAACGCGAACAGAAAAAAAAATTGTAAATCCTAATACATCCCTTTCACTTTTCCGTACAAACATAATTTATTCTTAATATTTATCCCTTCTTAAAGTCAAAGAGTTTGCTCGAGAATTAATAATCTAAAAGGCTATATTTATTTTTGAAACAGTATATTTCTTACCAAGGTTAAGGTACACAGGTACTCGCTAATAAGTTAAACATACAGTTTTTTACGCCGACACAGAACACTTTGATCCGTATTTATTCTTTGTGTAAGGATAAAATAAAAACGTCTAATAGATCAATTTTTATTTATTATCTAATATTAATAGAGATTTCAGGATTTTATAATCTGAAAAGAATGTAAAAAAATTATAGAGGCCTCGACCTTGAACCCGATTCCTTTTTCTGTTCCGATTCTTAGGCGCATTGTGTATAAAGTATGAAATTAAAGATTATAAAGCGAGGCTAGGGAATGCCTATAACTCTAAATTGCAATGGGAAGTAATCTTACTCTTGTGGTCATTAGAAGAGTGCTAAAACCATATAATAACTACAATAAAAATGATTTAATGAACTTTAAAACCCGAAAAAACCTAATATGAATAATTAATCTACGTAATTTCCCCCACTATTCTTGAAGACCTAACCCAATGGTTTTTTTCTTGGAAATTATATCACTTGTTATGCATAACAAAAAATAAGTTTTGTTGTGCGCCTTTAAAGGCGAAGCTTGTAAAACTCTGTGGTATTGTTTGCTTTGCGTGAAGATGCGTTTTTTTGGTTGTGGTAAATGATTTTGTTACTTCAATACAAAATTAAGTATAAAAGATTTCTCTGGTTCATTCGAATGAATAGTTTCTAAGTGAAATTCTTATCATTAAAGCTGCAGCTTGTCGAATTCATTTGGCAGATTTCATTCTCTATTTGTATATTGTAAACTTTGGATAGTTGTAAATCTTGTTTCGAAGAATGCAATGTCGATTTCTCCACCAGTACTCAGTGCTGAAAGTATCGTGGGGAAATGTTTCCGTGGTTTTAACTCCAAATAACCACAAATTGTTGGTCAATTGTTTTTCTTAATGGTTCGAAGATGGACTTTCTTTAAGTTACCATAAGTGAAAGCGTAACATGAAACTTCATCGAAGTATCTACTTTTTTGTTAATGATGACTTCAGTTGAGGAAGCTAACTAATTTTGAATAATCCTTAAAAATAGTCTGCCAATTAGTGTGGCACTTAGCTTCCTCTTTCGTACAATTTAATGGTTTTAGGCTTTTACAAGGTAGTGTTGCCAAATTTATTTAATTTTCCTCTGGTTTTTAAATCTGTCATAATTGTTGTGTACATGAAATAAAGTATAAATGTAGCAAAATTTAATGAGCGCATCCAGTTGTAATTAATCTTGGGCTATCTGCGGGTCTAATTTCGACAAACCATCCAAATTTCAAGCCACAAAGAAACAAAAGGGTGCAAATGTTGAAACTTATATGTGACCAACAATGACCTAACATCCAAATTCATTAAAATGAGACGAGTACTTTTACAAAATCAAGATATCTTGGTTCGCATAAAATTGAACAACCAGAAAGGCGCTGAACCTATAATGTCCCCTAATGCTTGAAACAAAATTTTTGAAATGGGGGACCCTAAAAAAATTCCTTTTTCAAAACAATGACATAGCTTCCGTTACCTTCGGTAAGCTTGGAAGCTAAAAAAAAGGAAGAAGTAGGATAGAGTTAGATGGTATAAAAAGAATGTTGTTATCTGATTTAAATCCTTAATCCACTGCAGGATTACTCTTTTCTTCGCCTAAACATTTCAATGTTGATTGTTTGTGTGTAATATTAATGAGTGAATTAAGGTTTAAATTTGATAAAAATGGAAATTATGAGAGTTCCTTCAGAATTTCTAAAATTTTATATGCTTTAAAAATAGCCTCCCTCTACATTTCTATTAAATTTTTACCTGACACCAATTAGTTCCCTTATTTTCCCATTGTTCTTTATTTTCAAACACCTTGTACAATCCTCTAGTTTAATTATCTTTGTTATTGTGCAGGAACACGTGAACTTTGTTGGTTCTGACGAGAGTTTGGGCCCAGTGCTGTTAAGCGTGAAGGCTGAACCTGAAGATCAAACGAGGATTATTCTTAGGTTGAAGACAGGTACAATACATGATCTCCTACCCTGCGCAGCATCACATTCACCTCATCATTTGGCCAAGGTATGTTTAATTTTTAGTAGTATTTTAAGTATTTGTATTAATAATTTTTCTTAGGTTACTGAATGAGCAACTTGTAAAATAAACTAACTTAAATTAAACTATAAAGTTCCAAAATTCTAATAATTAGTTCATTTCGAATACTATAAATATTCTGAAGGATTATACTTCATACATAAGTTCATGATGATATGTACTCTGTATTACCTGATGTATTATACCTCTATATTACCTTATGTATTACCTTATGTATACATACAAAATCTAAAGAAAAACCTTTCCTCTTGATTAGATAAAGCTTATTGAATAAAATTTGGAGTGCAATAAAAAGGATTTTGATACTGTCCTATGAAAATCCTTTATCTTGTTTTTCCGATAAGATAAGAGTATACTGTCTCAAGATAAGGCTATATCAGGTCTAGAAAGTATTCAATGAGTCGGAACGCTTGTACTTTCTCAGGGAATTTATGTAGTATCACGAGAATGTCGAGATTCTTATCCGTAACATTTCCTTATAGATCTGATGTTTCTTCCAAATTCAGCCCGTTTTCTGTAACTTTCCTGACAGGTCTTTTAGATTCCCTTTTTTAGACCTTCCTTTATGAATTTTATGTTTCCTCCTTAGTTTTTTCTTTTTCCTTTTTTGTCTCACTTTTGCAGTCTATAGCTTATCAGTTTCCATTGAATAAATGAGAATAAAATATTGAAGAAATCCTTGTTAATGAAAACTTTTTTAGTTCCTCAATAACTATCCTGCAATCAGATAAGATACCAGTTATTCCTCTACCTCCTCCATTGCTTACCCTTTTACATTTCCTTATTGACCTACAATCTGTATTTATTTCTATCCCTTCATGTTATCATCCGTCATTTTATATTTTTCTTAAGATATCTCTACCTATGTATATCTTCTCTATGTTTTTTTTTTACTTTAGTCCTCGCCTATACTTTTACTTCATCTGTAAGTTTCTTTATAGTTACACCTATCAATCATTCTATATATTTTCCTTAGTGAACTGTATCTTAAATTCTCGTCTATTCTGTCTCTATTCGCTGTCGTCCTTTTTTTTTTTTTTTTTTTTTTATTGTAACCGCAGTACTTTTTACGAGTTGTTATAGAGTTGTAATACATGTGTCTTTTTAAATCTGATTTTGTTAAAAAGTTTTGAAAATCACTCAAAGTTTCAGATGTTGAAATTACTAATTTAAGACTATTTTTTTTTTTTGGTAAAAAAATAGTAGTAGTAAATAAGCCAGCAATTATAAAACAGATAAATAATTTTTAGAAAACTGTACGGAGCTTTTGAAAGTGTAAAATTGTAACTTTTTTAAGCTAATACCTATTATGTATTTTTTTATTTTATTTATTTATTTTTTTTTTTTTGTCACGTAGCTTATTATAGATTTTAACTTGATTATACTTTTTATTCTTTTTATTTTTTTTTTTTTTTTTTACTTTGCTCTTTGTATAAATTGGTTTGATCCCAAAGTTTTATAAAAATCTCAAAACTTATCAAGGAGGTAAGATTGTAAAGAGACGGAGGAAATTGTTTTCGTGTCCTATGTTCGCTATCAAAGAGAGGACTACTTAAGTGTTTTCAAATAGAAAAAAAAGAATTCAGACTTGTGTTTGTACTGGAAGGTTTGAAACAATCCAAGTGAAGCGAGGCATGACCTAGCTACAAGGGAGTTCTAATGTAACAGTAAAGTATTTCTCTAATAGTGAAAATACCTTGGCACCTAACAGATGTCAGATAGTTGGACAGTTTGACGCTTTTTTCTCTACAACACCTGGTGTTCGGAGTGGGTTCTATTGATGTAAGTCAAGCGACAAACTCTAGTCTTCTAAACACTCAGGCTTAAAACCGTTTCAATTACTCTCTTATAAGTTCACTTTCAAAACGCCAAACTTGCGTTCTCAACTTTCTTTCTTACATCTCTCCTATTGTTCTCTTAGCACTAAGAACTTTTACTTTCTGTCGTATCCTCTTTGAGCGTTTAATTTCATTTAACAATATCAAATTAGATAGTAGATAGTTGATTTCAACCACAAAAGAAAGGCGTGTAGATAAAATTCGACTTTAAGAATTGGCAATGTATTGACAAATTAAAAGTAGGAGGGAAAGTTTCTCCACGTAAAGTAACGTATTTATTAATCACAGCAGCTTTCGTCCTCTATAAGGCCATCGACATGCCAAAAAATATGAAATCGTGAATCAAACAAAAGAGCTCATAGAAGTGGGGTGAGTCATTCAAAGTCAGACACTGGCACAAGACAAAGTATTGGCAATTTTTTTAAGGCGTACAAAAGTAAAAATCTAAAGTAAGAATACTAATCCTTTATATTATAATGACCCGACGGTTCACCTTGAAATGGTTTGTTATTGCCATGTTTAATAAAAAATAAATGTTTGATTTGATTTGTTGGTCTTCTTATAGATATTAATTAATTTACTTAGTTTTACTTTTTTCTAATTATAAAATTAAGTCCATTTTCATTGCCACGGGCCAAAAGACTCGTAAATATAACTCAGTTCCCAATAACTCCAAGTAAATATAACTCTGTTCCCAATATCTCCAAGTAAATATAACTCAGTTCCCAAATACTCCAAATAATATAACTCAGTTCCCAATGGTTCCCAATTACTCCAAGTAAATATAACTCAGTTCCCTGTAAAGATGAGATTCTTTTCTTTGGAAATTTTGCAGCATGATCATAACATAACAGCTTTTATTATAGTATATGAATTTATCATTTTAACAAAAGCTAAATTTTAAAAGGTTTATTTGCTTATTACTTTTTACCTTGTAAACATTTACTTTTTATATAAATCCATCTCTAATAAATATTATAAAATTAAACAAAATATTTATATTAAAAACTGGAAATATCTCTGTCTTTAGTCATTATTTATGAAAATTATCTGTATTTAAATAATAATTTTGAATAAATAGTTATTTCACCTTGATGAAATAAAATTAACTTATAATTTAGCTTGCTTAGTTAAACATCTCACGTCGTGTGCATGTGACTTTCCCCGTTTCTAGTAAATATTATAATAAATGAAGGCAAAAAGCTAGGCTAGTTTATTCTAAAAATTACTTTTGAATGTGTTAATTAATACCTTATTATTAATTGGCGCATTTAATATCTTCAATTCTTTGAAAATATCTTACATTCTATGAATAAATTAGTTTTGAAAATTATCTTTTTACTATTCTAAGTGTGAAATACCCAGGGGTTATTCCGTTCTCCGGAATATGAATATTTCATTTTTTTAAATTTGATGGTTTTCTTGTAATCTATATATATAAAACTAAGAGTGACAGTGACTGACTCATCAAAAATTCTCCTACTTCCCATTGACCTAGAGATTTGAAATTTGGTACATACATAGAGTGTACCATAAATAGAAAAGTGCGGCCATTTTGATTTTGATATGTGTCCGCCATATTGAATTATAGCCGCCATCTTGGATTTTTTCATCAGTAATTCACCTACTTCCCATTGACCTAGAGATTTGAAATTTGGTACATAGGTAGAGTGTACCATAAATAGAAAAGTGCGGGTGTTTTGATTTCGATATATAGCCGCCATATTGAATTATAGCCGCCATCTTGGATTTACAAAACACATGTATATTTTTATGTGCCGTATATCGTTTTAAAGGCCTTGATTAATACTTTAATGTTGTGGTGTTTTTTTATTTTTAAAAAATTTTGTACGGGTACATTTGTACCGATTTGTACTTTTGGTTCAGGTTAAGAAGGTGAAATAATTTTTTTTAATTTTATTTTTAAATTTATTAGAATTCATTAGCCTAAATAATGGGCTTATACATGGTTTGTTTTTTAAATATATTTTTGGTACCTATTGGTACACGGGTACAAATGTGCTTTTTAACACAACACCTACTTTCATGTATATCGTTGAAAAACTCTTGAATAGGCCTTTCAACGTAGTTATGTAGTGTTTTGTGATATTTTTACTTTTTAGGGGGGTAAAATTGAAAAAAGTCCTTATATAGCTGTTTTTTGACAATGGATCCTTAGGTTTTGGTTGAAATTTAAAACATTGTTATTATTTTTTACTCTCCTTTTCGAGACGTTTACGAATATACCTCATTTATTTTGTTATCATCATTTTGACTTTTTCGGGTAAAAAAAATCACAGGATGGCTTGACGATTTTTTGGGAAAAAATAAAGTTTGTCTGATCTTTATAAAATTAGTCATGCTTAAAAATAATAAAAATACAAGACGAAAGTACTCTTGGAACTTTCTCTCCACGACTTTTAGTTTTCGAGAAAATGCCACTCAAAGTTCATATTTGGCAATTTTTGGACTTTTTGATTGACCATTTTTCGGGCTTTAAAAGTGATAAATGAAAAAAGAATGGCATATTCGTAATCTACTCGACGGGGGCTTTAAAACGACGTATAGTTTGTATGGGGTTGTCGACAACTTTTTTTGCCCAAATTTTCCGGTTCGAAATCTGGGCCCAAAAATAGGGAAATTAATAAAAAATTAAAAATATGAGAAATATTGATTCGATTTGATTTAAAATTTGTATGCATGCCTTATTTAATATTAGGAACTCGGAAAAAATTAATAATTGAACATATTTGTACGCATGTGTACTTTTGGTACAAACGGTACCTAATATGTTATTTTATCTTGAGATTTTATATTGTAAGAAACAATGTGTCATTAGTAATGATTTTATTAAGTAAGCTTTATATAGCCATTCAGTGAATTTAATTTGTTTTAATATAATGTTGGTACCTTTACGAGGTACAGGGGTACAATGATCGAAATGCTCGAAATATATCATATTATATATCATTTTACAGGGCTTGAAAAGTACTTTCATTGTTGTTATGTACACGTTTTTAAAATTTTACTTTTTAAGGGGTGTAAAGCAACAACCAAATATTACGCAGGCTGACTGTAGGTCAGCCGAGACCGGCTAGTAAATTCATATAATGCAATAGTTTTGTTGAAGACATTTCAAGTACATTGCATCCCAGTATGATTGTTACCCTTTACCCTATTAGGGTCAGTTATATCTCCTGAGGAAACTTTTAACTGGTACGTTTTGTTATTGTTTCCTCTACTTGAATGTATTTTGAATAAGTAGGGTGTCAATTTTATTTCTTCCTAAAATATTAGAGACCATTTTATAGCACAAGGGCAAATCATTGTAGTTTATACTATGAGAATAAATAAAACTTATTGGTGTAAGTAATGTTTTATAGAAGCGAGTTTTATAGCACAAGGGCAAATCATTGTAGTTTATACTATGAGAATAAATAAAACTTATTGGTGTAAGTAATGTTTTATAGAAGCGAGTTTCTTACATTCAATAAAATATGCATCTTGTCTGTTTTTCTGTTAGTAACGTTTACATTATCCAATGATAACTTGAGTAAAAGTTAACCGTTTTAGTTAAAATTTGGTATACTTGTTCACTTTACTAATGCCATGGCTAAGTTGGACAACGCTATCGGTTCAAGTGTTAGCGTACAATATTCGTGTCAACATAAGCGTTAAATTTGAAATTGAAATTTTAGGATGGGAAAATATTCTAAAATCATCTATTAGACGAAACAAACATTTTTCTTTTAAATACATTTTTTTATTAAAACCAACAGCGACACAGCTAAGAAGTGATAAAGATTGCTAAAACTATTAAAGCAGCGCCTATACATTTGACTATAGAGGAAACAAACAATATAAATAGAGAAAACAATATTATTTTTACCAATATCTTAAATTCTAACGCATTTAATCAAACTTTATATTCAGCGTCTATAGTACTGAATGACGCATGCAGAAGTTTTTGCGTAATGAAGTGATACATTTTTAATAATATTTTAAATGAGCTGGGACCTTGATGGTTGGGTTAAGGGTATGAAGTTGTAGGATAATGTAGGAAAACACACTCCACTACCCTCTCTCTATTCCACTCATCATCTTAAACTATGTCACATCATGCCTTAATATTTTCTTATATTCTGTATTTGTTGCATTACGCTCGCTTCAGTGATAGAGTTGGGCGATGCCTAGTTTAATTTAATACCTTAATATAAATTAACAAGCTTATGGTTGGTTGTTATGTTACAGTTGGTTCGAGATGAAATGAGGTTGGGCTCTGTAGTGCCTGTAGTAAGTCCAAAGGCTTCTCAGCTAATAGCTTCGTACGATGAACACGTCCTAGTCTCTAACTTCAAGTTCGGTGTACTCTATCAGAGGTTTGCTCAGACCACTGAGGAGCAACTATTCAGCAACAGGGCATCTAGTCCAGCCCTGGATGAATTCCTCACCCTCCTAGGACAGAGGATCAACCTTAAATATCATAAAGGGTAAGTATTCATAATAGATTAAAGAATTTATTTTATATTAAATTTTTAAAGAATGGATTGTTCAACAAAATGGTTAATAGATTCAGAAGTAAAGGGGATGAGTTTGAATAAAGTTACAAGGTATCTAGAAGTTATTGGCTATGCAAGCATATGAATGCTACTTTTATTTGTATATGTATAGACTCTACTTTAAAAGATTCAAATAATAGCTCATATGCTGAGAACAGTTTGGAGTACTTAGATGTTTTATGTAACTTATAGAAACATTATCAAAAAGGTTTAATAAAGAAGATATTAAGGAAGCCACGAAGAAGAAAATTTTTTCTTTTCAAAAAATGTTTTTTCACGAACTGGACATGCTTTATTGCATATTCAAGTTAGTTGGATAAAAATATTAGTGTCCTTCATCTTTTTATACTTATTACTTTACTCCATCCCCTATCAATCCAATTGGAACATAGGGCCAAGATAGTTTTCCTACTGCACTCCATTCTGCTCCTCCTTATTGTATAAATAATCAATTTATTTGTTCTGTTTTAGTTATCGAGGGGGATTAGACACTCAGTATGGCCACACAGGAGAAGAAGCTATATACCACGTCTACAAGGATAGAGAAATCATATTCCACGTTTCTACCATGCTTCCCTACACAGATAACGACCCTCAACAGCTTCAGAGAAAGAGGCATATAGGTAAATATTTATTCAGTCATGTCCCACAGCTACAAATTTAGACAGGAGTAGACAATAAAGTAGAATAGATAGTTCAGGGGGTCATTTATACCTGTAAGGTTCTAGAAATCCTTACAAATATAAATGATGGTAGCCTATCTAGGGCATCATTTATTGAAATGAAAAAAAACAAAAAAAAACTGGCACATATAATTATTGTATATTGATAAAAAATGCACCAATTATGGATTCTTCTTCATTTATTAAGTTTTCTCTTAATACATTTTCTATATTCAGTCCTCTATTTTAAGACAGGTCGATTTTGCGATTCTTGGGTGTTTGTATCTGTTGTAGATTGGGCTTCAATGAAGCGTATCTGGTTTTTCGAGACCATATGAAATGAAAAAGTATCCATAAATAATGCAATTTATGTCATTATGCAGAAAACACTTTAATTATGTATGCATTATATTTGTTAGTTTTTGCATTTCTATACATGATGCCCCAGATTACCTCAACCTCTTTCTCTTTTTTCTATGAATAAAAGCTGTAGCTAATCTATTTTTGTTATGTTTCAGGGAATGATATAGTTGCTATTGTATTCCAAGAGACTAATACTCCATTTTCACCTGATATGATTGCTTCACATTTCCTACATGCATTTATTGTCGTTCAAGTTATTGATCCAAACACACCTAACACACGGTAATTATAATAATATTTTTTCCTCTAAAAAAGCTTTGATCTCAATAAATAAATTTGCCACGGTAACTTGAAATTGTTTCAAAATTTTACTTACCTTAATTTATGTTTTTAGGTACAAAGTGAGTGTAACAGCACGAGATGATGTACCTCCATTTAATCCAGCTTTACCAGATCCTCCTGTCTTTCCTAAAGGACCAGAATTAAGAGAGTTCCTTCTTAATAAACTCATCAATGCTGAGACAGCTTGCTACAAAGCTAACAAATTCGCTCAATTAGAGGTAATTTTAATCATATATCTTCCTTGTACATTGACTAAATTTCATTAAGCTCTCTCAAATTGGATTTTTTTTTCAATTTTAAACCTTTCCTAAATATCTTATTACTATTTTAGTTGAGAACACGAGCAAGCCTTCTTCAAAGTCTCTGCTTAGAGCTGAGAGAAAAGACAAGACATTGGATTGACGGAGATGAAAGCAGCGTTGGTAAAGACACTGCAGGAACTGGTAACAAGTTCATTGACACTGTCAGGAAGGCACTTATAGCCAGAGTCAGATCTCACGAACAAAACAAGAAAACGAATCACGATCATAATCAAAATCCGCCACCACAGACTCCTAACATAGATCATAACGTAAGTTTATACTCTTCGAGTTAGTTTTGTATTTTTTAAAATTCTCTTACCTGTTATCTATTTTATTGTTTTTTATTTTTTTAAATAACTAATTTTTTTAAAATAATTTTTGTGTAGGGTACGAGAAGTCATGCTAAATTAAATGGAAAGAAGAGTTCACCTTCATCACCTATCTCAAGTCCTGATGTTCTTCAAAGGACACCTAGGTAATTCAATTTATTGTAAACAATTTAAAATTATATCAATTGTCTTTAAGTGAGACATACAGTTCCATGTGCTTTTATTTTTTTGAGCATGTTACTTATCATGGCGTTTATTTTGCAGGGCAAGTGAAAGTGAATGCTCTTCGCTAAACAGTGTGGAGTTGGAAGGAGGGGTCTATGCCGATTCAGACACGGGTTTGGAAAGTATGAGTAGCTCAGAAACTCCAACAAGTAAACAAGATCAGCAGACGGCTGTGTGTGTATGCGCTGATAACCTTGCACATCAGATCACAAGGCTTAAGTGTGATAAGCTAGATCTTCTCAGACAGAATGTCGTAAGTAGAAATTATTATTAAATTTTATTTTTTAGAAAGGTTATATTTAATGTAATATGTGCTATATACATTAGTATTATGCAGTTGGTAGCCTAACTTTTACAAAAATAAGCTTATTGTTATTCATTAACCGTAAACTACAATTTAAACAGATAATTACTTTTACTATCTACTCTAACAGCTGTTGATACGGTAAACACAATGAGCTGACCCTATGCTACCCTTCACAACCATAGTAGTAAATAGCTGTCTGGAAGACCCTTTTTGTGGGCCTTTAATTTATTTGATTAAGAAAATATAGCTTAGCACTTCCTCTAAAGCAGTGGTTCCCAACCGGTGGTCTGCGGACTGCAGGTGGTCCGTGAGAGCCTCGGGAGTGGTCCGCGAAAGGGTCTGGTAGCATATGTAAAAAGTTAAAAACATTGATCAACCATTATAAGGCACAGGGGTTTATTGAAAACAAAAGGTTATATTGGAACTCAATTTATTACATTATCTATTGAACTTCAAAATGACAGTAACTTTAAGGATTCATTTGATTCTGGTGTAAACGTAGAAGAGTTGTGGTGTAAAAAAGCCATATCTTACCCAAATATTCGGCAGGCACTTTGCGATACCTCATGTTGTTTTCGACAACATTTTTGTGTGAGCAGGGATTCTCGATTTTATTCTTCATTAAATACAAACAAAGGAACCGGCTAAACTCAAGCAGAGATTTGAGATTAGCTCCAAGCAGGATTCTAACTCCTAGAATTCCTCAGCTTGTCAAACAAATTGTAATAATTTGTAATTCACAGTAATTAATTTTAATAATGTCATGGTTTCTAAAAATATGTTTTTTACTCCTTCTTCCTTGGAATACTTCTAAAACTTGGAATTGGGTTGTCCTAATTGGGGGGGGGAGGGGGTCCGTACATGATTCAATTTCAGGCTGAGTGGTCCGCAGTCTTCAACGGGTTGGGAACCACTGCTCTAAAGGGAGTGATACTTGATAATTATTATCTTGAATAAATTTCCTGATGTCTGAAACGTAATTTTGGAAATCGGAGGCCTAAAAAATTTTCGTTCTTTGCAACGATCACATAGCTTCTGTTATTTTCTGTAAGCTCAGAAAGAGAAAGAGTGGCAGATTATGTAGTTATGTAAAATGGAAAATAATTATAACATTATTTATAACCGTATTTTACTGCATAAAATAATTTTAAGCATTTTCTAATTTCTAGACATGTCAAAGAGAAATCAAAAGGTTACGAGAAAAAGAGCTTTCACTACAAACAGAATTAGCATCGGCATCGAAAGAAATCCTCAGATTACGGCAAATGCTAAAAGATTACAGCATTTCTACGACAGATGGCTCTCCCGTGTAAAGCTGTAGCAGCGCTTATTTTAATCATCTTCCGAATTGATAAGGAAATAATGATAGTTTTGGAAGTAAAACAAGAAAAAAATAATCTAAACCACATGGCTGTTATTGAATCTCAAAGAAGTGTGATAATATCCCTTGGAGAATGGTATATAAAAAAAATGTAAAGCTAAGATACAAAAAGAAATTAATGGATATTTTATTTATTTTATAATAACTGTAATAATTACTTCTTTCTTTTATTTCTGTTTTAAAAAAATGTCAAACTGTTTTCTATTCTTCTTTTTTTCCCCCTGTACTAAAATCTCTCTTTTCAAAAATGTTGTAGAAAATGTGAATGTTTCATGTGTTGTTAAAATCAAATGATGTTTTTAGAAGGACATAATAAAGAAATAAAATATAAATCTATATTAGAGTAATTTTTTAGATGTAGATGTTAAAAGAAAATTTGAATATAAAAACATATTGAACCAAATCTTTCAAATTATTATACAAATAAACATTATAACTTAGATACTGTCTTAAGGGTGATATGCACTGGACATTTGGCCGAACTTATATCTTGAAAATTAATTATTACCTATTTTTGTCATAAATGAATTAGAATCTTCTGATTGTATTGGTCATTCATACAATTATTTTATAATTTTTTTTTTTAACGTTGCTTATTTCTACTACAGTATTATTATAATATTTTGTTTTACATTAGTTTATACTTATAGATTTAACTATTTTTAAATTTAAGCCAAAAGAAGTAAGATTAACACTCACATAAGTATTCAAAGTGCATTTTACCCTTTTTTAAAAATTATTGAAGAAAATTATTCTTCTATTTAATTTTATTCTTATAATTAAAAATTAGTCAGCGATGAGTGATTTTTTTTTTCTTTTCGTAGAAAAAGTAATAAGAACAAGATTGTTAAATACTTAAACAAAATAATTTTTTAAATGTATTATCAATGTTAAAAAAAAGCTACTTAAAGTAAACTCTACTTAATGAATCTCTTAACTAAATATGTGTGTATTAAGGAAAAAAAAATTGGAACTTAGTATCTGATCAATTAAGTTTTTAGCACTTTTTGTGTAGAATTTCTATAAAGAAAATAAAATATTTTATAAAATGTGACTTTAGTTTTGTAATTATAGAATTATTTTAATTTTTCCACTTTAATAAACACTCAGTTGTGGATAAGGTAGCATTTTAAAGGCAGTTAAGTATTGTTGCAAATATTTCAAACATTAAATTGTTTTTTATGTATTATATTTTCTTACACTTTAAAAATGCTACCTAGTCCAGAGAGCAAGTAGGATGGGACATCACATTGTCTCATCTGGTTTCTTGTTTCGTATTAAATTTTTTAATTTAATATGAATCTTTTACCTTAATACCTTTTAAAACTAAAATATTGATGCTAATATACTGCAGTAAAAAGTAAATTAAATAAAAATTTTATAAATGCAGAACTGAAGTCATTTAACATGTTTTATTCTTATAGAGTCATTATTATTTGTCAGTCCGAGCCTACATAAAAATTGTATTATATATATTTATAGAAACTTTTAATTAGGTAAATTTCTTTGATGTTTGACATAAATTTAATATGACATAAGAACAACTAATAAGATATGAGAATAACCACAAACAAAATTTTAAATACGTCCTTTTTGGATTATCTATCTTTTCTTACTGAATAGATGTTAGAACGTAGTTGAAAATAAATGTTATATGTGTTTAGGATAAACTGTATTAAATGGGTTGAAAAATATCTCTTTATCTACATCTTTATAAAACCTGAAATTTTCATCAATAATTATTATTCCTAAATTATATGCTTTTATATCTTCTACCCCCCAAAAACTAATCAATTTGAGACTATAAATGAAGTTAAATCCTACAAATGTCATTTCATATAATAATAATTTATTCATTGAAAAAAAAGAAGAATAATTTAGTTTGTTTGAGAAAAGAATTGAATTTTAAATTCTCCGTTGAATTGAAAACTAAGAGAGTATACTCAGGTTTATTTTAAAATCAAAAAATCAATCTACTTCACGTATGTGTTTTATTAAAAACAGCTTTTGACCGCTATAACTGGTCAATAATGACCAAATAGCTATTGATTATTAGAGCGGTCAAAATTAGTTTTAGTTTAAATACATGAATTAATTTTCCAAACAAACTTCCTCATAATTAAAGAAAACATCACATTTTTCTCTCTTATTTATATTTTCTTTTTTAAATTAATTATTTTAATATTTTTTTTTCCTCCTTTATCAATTTTCATTGTAAATATTTGCATT
>KZ651241.1:579035-644398 GCA_001010745.2 Gerris buenoi
TCTGATTGTTTCCCGTAGTTAATAATAATTATAATTTGATTTAAATTAAAATTTAATTTTTCCGTAGTATGAGTACTACCAAAATCGTAAAAAATTAATTAATAATTAATATTTACTTTTGTTTATCAATTGATCGAAGACGTAGAATCAGACAATGATAAAAACAGATTGTTTAGACAATTTTTATAATTGTTGCTCTATAAAATAATGAATGATAATCAAAAATAAATAAATAAACCTGTATAAGACACATAGTGAACAAAAATCTGTGCTCTCTTCATTTTTTAAAAACTACATAGGAGACCCTTTAACGTCAATAAAAACTAAGAAACTGGGACATCACAGGGATAGATTTCCCTAAAGTAGGAATTTTTTTAAAAAAATAAAAACTATACAATAACATTTACTGTATCGTTAATTTCAAATAAGTAATTTTATTACATAGTTGTCGTAAAATAAAAAAAATCTGATTCAACCAGGAGAGAGCTTTTTACTAACTTTTTTTTGGCTTTAAGTCAACAGCTAAAGGTTTTGGCCAACTTTTTAGTCCAGACGTAAAACTATATATGAACGCATTTTTACGTACGGACAAAAGTGGATGTAAAAATAAAAATGATATGTTTATGAGAAAACATAAGAAATTTAATAACAAAGCGGTATTTCTAAAAAATTATTATGTAAAAAAAATATACATAAATGTATTTAGTTCAGTGAAAATTAGTAATCTAGACTCTAGACTATTTAGTGTATTGTCATATAGTTCATTGTTGTATAGGCTCAAAGAAGCTGACTTGTCATACCACAATTTTACATTTATACAATAAATGTAAAATTGTAATAAATGTATAAAATTAATGCTTTGTCTAATGATAAATATTTCGATACTTTATATATCCAAAAGAAAAAGGAAAGACAGGGTGTAAATCTAACTTAACTACCAATAAGTTTCAGGAACGATCTAAATTTGGAAGATGATAATTTGTCATTGATAATTTAATTTTCCAAATAAATTTTGCAGTAACTCAACTGATTTTCTAAAAAATCAGGTTTTTAGCTCAGGTTAACTCCAAAATATATTATATTTTTCTTTAGGTTTTTTATGAATTTCATTACCATTACTAAAAATCATCTAGCTTTTGGTTTATAAAATTAATAAAAGTTGAACAATGTTGGTAAAATATTTTTTAAGATTATAATACTTTTAATTTTAAAAAAGAGGAAGGATGAAAAATATAATAAAATAAACTAACAAAAAAAGCAGGAAATAAAAAATAAAAGTAGTGATAAATGACAATAAATAATATCTTTAGGTCAAGTTCTAGTGTCTATAGACTACCTGTATAAGTCATTAATATTCAATATCCATAGATCATGAAGGAATAAGAAGCCTATAGACAAACTCTATAGATAAAATTAAATTAATAAAACCATATCAAAGCAGTAAAAATAAAGTAATAAATGATAAAAAAATAATTCTAAATGTAAAGTCCTCAATACCTATAGACTAACTCTATAAATAACTTATAGGAAAAATCTACAGATAATTTATGAGAGGACTAGTGAAGATGAGTTAGATTTAGGTCTAATATAGCAGTAGCTAACTGACTCCTGGTTGCCGTAGCTGAATCTCTTTCAGCAAGGCAGTTGTCGAGCTGACTTGCTCTAGGTGTTCCTTTAACAGCTGAGTCAAGTTTGACACAGAAGTCTGGGTAGTGAAGGATTTTAAGAGCAGGTTCAGGTGCTCTTAAGACACTGATGTCTCCTCCTCTAGTTGAGAAGAGCTCTAAGAGAGACGATGGGATGGTACGATCAGTAGAATGACTAGGGAATGCTTTGGATACAGTATCGTAGCTTTTGATTAGTGTCACAATGTCTCGGTCATATTTAACAGCTGGTAGATATGACATTACTTGCTTCCTCACTGTAACAGTAAAATTAAAAGTATGAAAAATTAACATTCGTCATATCTTTTCCCATTAAAACTTAACAATAAAAATGTTAACTCAAATAAATATTATAACATGAAATGAGGATATTAACTGACCAAGTATGTGCTTCTAGCACACACAAAGGGTTCGTAGGGAATTTAACAAATAGGACAAGTTTATTAACCATCAAAATCGGCTCAGCCATATCAATATAGAGGTCTTTTAAAAGTTTGTTTTAGACATAACTTTTGAACAATTGTATTAAAGTGACAAGAAACAAACACCTTTTTATGCATTTTTTATTGTCCAAGCACATTAAAGAAGTGATATAATCTTATGATATCCATAAAATATTACTAGAAAAGAGAAAAAAAAATGTTTAAAATATAAGTAATAGAAAAACCCGCTCATTAGTTTGGTTCTTATTTTCCAAAAGGTTGGGCCTTCATTTAAGATTCTTAAATCTTTATACAATACATTTTTGTACGCCCACGATTTCACAATGTTAAGTGTTTCTATAGTAAAAGAAATTATAAATATAAATGTATTTAGTTCAGTGAAAATTAGTAATCTAGACTCTAGACTATTTAGTGTATTGTCATATAGTTCATTGTTGTATAGGCNTCAGATTGTTTCCCGTAGTTAATAATAATTATAATTTGATTTAAATTAAAATTTAATTTTTCCGTAGTATGAGTACTACCAAAATCGTAAAAAATTAATTAATAATTAATATTTACTTTTGTTTATCAATTGATCGAAGACGTAGAATCAGACAATGATAAAAACAGATTGTTTAGACAATTTTTATAATTGTTGCTCTATAAAATAATGAATGATAATCAAAAATAAATAAATAAACCTGTATAAGACACATAGTGAACAAAAATCTGTGCTCTCTTCATTTTTTAAAAACTACATAGGAGACCCTTTAACGTCAATAAAAACTAAGAAACTGGGACATCACAGGGATAGATTTCCCTAAAGTAGGAATTTTTTTAAAAAAATAAAAACTATACAATAACATTTACTGTATCGTTAATTTCAAATAAGTAATTTTATTACATAGTTGTCGTAAAATAAAAAAAATCTGATTCAACCAGGAGAGAGCTTTTTACTAACTTTTTTTTGGCTTTAAGTCAACAGCTAAAGGTTTTGGCCAACTTTTTAGTCCAGACGTAAAACTATATATGAACGCATTTTTACGTACGGACAAAAGTGGATGTAAAAATAAAAATGATATGTTTATGAGAAAACATAAGAAATTTAATAACAAAGCGGTATTTCTAAAAAATTATTATGTAAAAAAAATATACATAAATGTATTTAGTTCAGTGAAAATTAGTAATCTAGACTCTAGACTATTTAGTGTATTGTCATATAGTTCATTGTTGTATAGGCTCAAAGAAGCTGACTTGTCATACCACAATTTTACATTTATACAATAAATGTAAAATTGTAATAAATGTATAAAATTAATGCTTTGTCTAATGATAAATATTTCGATACTTTATATATCCAAAAGAAAAAGGAAAGACAGGGTGTAAATCTAACTTAACTACCAATAAGTTTCAGGAACGATCTAAATTTGGAAGATGATAATTTGTCATTGATAATTTAATTTTCCAAATAAATTTTGCAGTAACTCAACTGATTTTCTAAAAAATCAGGTTTTTAGCTCAGGTTAACTCCAAAATATATTATATTTTTCTTTAGGTTTTTTATGAATTTCATTACCATTACTAAAAATCATCTAGCTTTTGGTTTATAAAATTAATAAAAGTTGAACAATGTTGGTAAAATATTTTTTAAGATTATAATACTTTTAATTTTAAAAAAGAGGAAGGATGAAAAATATAATAAAATAAACTAACAAAAAAAGCAGGAAATAAAAAATAAAAGTAGTGATAAATGACAATAAATAATATCTTTAGGTCAAGTTCTAGTGTCTATAGACTACCTGTATAAGTCATTAATATTCAATATCCATAGATCATGAAGGAATAAGAAGCCTATAGACAAACTCTATAGATAAAATTAAATTAATAAAACCATATCAAAGCAGTAAAAATAAAGTAATAAATGATAAAAAAATAATTCTAAATGTAAAGTCCTCAATACCTATAGACTAACTCTATAAATAACTTATAGGAAAAATCTACAGATAATTTATGAGAGGACTAGTGAAGATGAGTTAGATTTAGGTCTAATATAGCAGTAGCTAACTGACTCCTGGTTGCCGTAGCTGAATCTCTTTCAGCAAGGCAGTTGTCGAGCTGACTTGCTCTAGGTGTTCCTTTAACAGCTGAGTCAAGTTTGACACAGAAGTCTGGGTAGTGAAGGATTTTAAGAGCAGGTTCAGGTGCTCTTAAGACACTGATGTCTCCTCCTCTAGTTGAGAAGAGCTCTAAGAGAGACGATGGGATGGTACGATCAGTAGAATGACTAGGGAATGCTTTGGATACAGTATCGTAGCTTTTGATTAGTGTCACAATGTCTCGGTCATATTTAACAGCTGGTAGATATGACATTACTTGCTTCCTCACTGTAACAGTAAAATTAAAAGTATGAAAAATTAACATTCGTCATATCTTTTCCCATTAAAACTTAACAATAAAAATGTTAACTCAAATAAATATTATAACATGAAATGAGGATATTAACTGACCAAGTATGTGCTTCTAGCACACACAAAGGGTTCGTAGGGAATTTAACAAATAGGACAAGTTTATTAACCATAAAAATCGGCTCAGCCATATCAATATAGAGGTCTTTTAAAAGTTTGTTTTAGACATAACTTTTGAACAATTGTATTAAAGTGACAAGAAACAAACACCTTTTTATGCATTTTTTATTGTCCAAGCACATTAAAGAAGTGATATAATCTTATGATATCCATAAAATATTACTAGAAAAGAGAAAAAAAAATGTTTAAAATATAAGTAATAGAAAAACCCGCTCATTAGTTTGGTTCTTATTTTCCAAAAGGTTGGGCCTTCATTTAAGATTCTTAAATCTTTATACAATACATTTTTGTACGCCCACGATTTCACAATGTTAAGTGTTTCTATAGTAAAAGAAATTATAAATATTAAAAAAATAAATAAATAAATAAATAAAACAATAAAACAAAAAAATAATTCTATAAAACAATTTTTTGTCCTAGAACCATCAATTTCGTTATATCAAGGTTCGACTGTATAAACATAGTAGGTAAACATTTGAGAGATGAGGATATCAATTTCAAATAGATAAATACTTAAAAAATAATAATTGGTGGAGCAACACCCTTCGAAGGCCCAGAGCCTAGCAGACAGCTCTTTGCTACTTTAAGGGAGTTGTTGCCTTATAATCTAATTCTTAAAAAGACTGATTTACACCACTTTAGTCCGTCAACTTGGGATTGAGACCAGACCAATTTTGTGAAAAGCGACTGTGGAAATAATAAACACTTTTGCTATGGGCCTAAAATAAATGGATATTTTGCAAAAATCCTCAATAGTTTATTACAATATAAATAACTTTATTTTAACAAGAAACTAATTATTAAGTTGATGACTGACCTGCAAAGAAATCAGAGGTATAAAAGGAGATGTGACGAATATTGTAAGGGTTAAAATGGCCTGAAGACCTGTGTATTTCCAGGGTTTCCTCTTTACTACCTTCCTTAGGAGATTTCACTGCTACATCTGGACGAAACTCTGTGAACGGTATTGGACTGTATACCAGCCTAGTAGCAATTGTATTCATTCTTACCTGTAACGCAGAATAACAAATAATAATCAAGAAATATAATTATAATTCAGTTATAAAGAAGTTCATTCTTATTAAGTAGTGGTGGCTCTTTAGTTCAAGTTAAGTTTCTAATGTTCTTAAGTGCTAGTTTAGTTAAAGAGTTAAAAAGAAAAATAGCTGAAGCTCATTTCATTTAGTAAAAGTTTCACACAGTAAAGTAAAGTGTGATGGAGATTTACAAGATGAATTTTAATATCTCAACAATATCCTAGGAAGACTGCCTAAATTTGACTACTAAACAAGTTGGTAATAATGAAAACAGAAGATTTTTCCTTTAAAACCCGGAGCGCCTTATATTCAGTGGATTAAAATTTTTCCATATTTTTAATAAAAAAATTGGGATGCCTCTTCAATTCGAGGGCAACTTACATTCGTAATTTAATATTCTTAAATCCAGTAGCTTAAATTCTTGGTAGAATTTAAGTCTTCTTAAGTAGTCTTTTTTTATTATTTTTGAAGAAATAATATGAAAAGACTTAAACCCTGAGAGTAACACGTGTGGTCTCCGGGGCCTACAAGCTGCTTCAATCCCCCCTCATATTCGTCCATTTTAATTTTTCAAGGTCAATAACTCTGGTATTCCTCAAAAATTTTGTCGTGAAAACAATGTCACTCAATTCGGATCTACACGCCTTTTGCAACGTCAGTATTTAAAAAAAAAAAAAAAACATGCAAAATGTAAGGTTTTACAGGCCCCTCGAGCCTAGAGTGTTACTTACCAGTGAAATTTCTGAATTTATATTTTTTTTAAATTTAAATTTTTTCTGTAAAATATATTTTTTTATTTATTTAATATTNGTTTTATAGGCCCCTCGAGCCTAGAGTGTTACTTACCAGTGAAATTTCTGAATTTATATTTTTTTTAAATTTAAATTTTTTCTGTAAAATATATTTTTTTATTTATTTAATATTCTTTCCTAACATTGTATTTTTGCATGAAATATTTGTATATTAAGCGAAGAAACCTATCCCCTGCCTCATCTATTTTATAGGCCTTGGAGGCCTAGGGTGTATAAAAGACGCTACGTGGACGTGTTACTGTGAAGGTTAAGTTTTCAAAAAGACTAATAGAGGCGAATAATGCATTAGCAAGAGGAATAATGTAAGCAAGAGTACTCACTCTATTGATATAGTCAATATTGAGATCTACAAAAGGATCAGAGAATAGAACAAGAGAGTCTAGAGGAAGTTTCTTCATGACAAGATCTACCATGGCAAAGTAAAGTAGATCATCATAGAGTGGAGGGGGACTACTGCCAAGCATTGGAACCTAAAAAATAGATAAGAAAAAAAGTAAGCAAAACAGTATTCATGCAACATAAATTTTGCAGTGTTATGAAATTATCATATGAACTTAATTAAGATTGAGCTGATAGTGTAGAAGTCATCACTCTTCCATATCAAAATCAAACCAACAAGTCCAAAATATAATCAGTTTTGAAAATTATATGATAGGAGAAGATGCCATACTCCACGACATTTCATCCCATTTAACTCTGTCAACGGTTTCACTATGTAATTACCCGAAAAAGGGATATAATGCTTTCTAAATATAGATTTACCAGGTTATTTAACTAACAGTATCAGTAAACTGTTAGTTAAATAACCTGGTACAATAATTGGTCAGTACCAATTAACCCTAATTTTTATTAACAAATAAGTTCTGCAATTTCTGTGTAAACAAAATTTGAATTACCTTTTTACAGACCTAATAATAGTCAAAACTAAGAAATTGGTTGTTAACAGCAATTCTTGTTTAGAGATTAAAAGTCATAATAATTATTATTAAAGAAAAAGAGCAGATGAAAGATATTACCTTGATTGAAAGCCAGGCTATCTTGCTGTAATCCTTCCTATGTTTAAACGTCAGATCCTGTGCTAATTCTTTAACTTCTTTAAATATATCTTGGGAGTGACCCTTACCAGGCAAACTGGGATCATACAGTAACACCTATAACACATTTAAATTAGTAAAATAATAAAAATTCAAAATTATGTAAGATTATGAACCTTATGAGAAATTTGGTCTAAATACTATAACCTAAACTATACAACCTATAACCTAACTATACCAGAACCTAAACAAAGTTTTTAAGAGAAAAAAAATCTGTCCCATACAACTAAGGGTAAGTGTCCATCTGAGACTAAATCTCGAGAGCTAGTCTCGAGATTAGTCTCAGAATCTTGTCCACTTGAGAGCAACATCAGCCTCTCTCGAGTCTCGGAGAGTCGGCGAGTCTCTGACACTAGTCTCAGCCCCATGTCCACTAGCGATTTCAATCTCGAGAGCGAGTCTCGATACTAAAAAGTCTCAGATGGACACTTACCCTTATACTGAATTTCCTCATATAAAAGTACATAGTTATTTGGTCTAGTGTTTTTCAGTTATTAGTTGTTTTGAGATTTGTGGTTACGTTTCATATTATTACCGCCTGATTTTTTTTTTTTAGCTATTTTCTATAAAAACTAAAATTTTACAAGGGAATAAATTTCTGGGTTTTCAAGAAATATTTTTTTCATAGTTATTTGGTCTAGTGTTTTTCAGTTATTAGTTGTTTTGAGATTTGTGGTTACGTTTCATATTATTACCGCCTGATTTTTTTTTTTTAGCTATTTTCTATAAAAAAGAAACTATTTTTAGGGAATAAAAATCTGGGTTTTCATGAAATATTTTTTTCTGTTTTTTTTTGGCCAGAAACAATTTTTTTTTTTTTTTTAACTGTTTTAGAAAATTAAAAAAAACAAACACTTTATTACCTCAGGGGACCTAAATTTTCACAGCATCACAATACTTTCTCTTTATTTCATAAATATGAGAGAGTAAAAAGTAAGTAAAACCTACTGCCCACTGTATATATAAAATGACGGACTACTGACAAATCTATCATACAATAACAAATTAAAATAAACATCTGACAATGACAACAGCTTATATCTACATCTTATTAGAAATTAGGGGTTTAAAAGCTCTTTAGATATAAATAGCTTTAACAATTTCTGTACTAGGAATTTATTTTGGAATCAATGATGTTTAACAATTAATACACCAATTTATCTGACAAATGAAATAGACTTGGTAATTACAAAGAAGAACAGTCAACTTACAAGTAGTAAGAAGGTGAGTTCGGAGGTCTGCATGAATATTTGTGAGTATTTTTTCATAAAAGCTAGAGCTTGCTGAGCACTGTCTGCTCTGATAGGTAACAGGATGGTTACACGGCTGTTCTCAGTCACATAAGGTACACTTAGAACTTCAACGTGTCCTAGTGGCTTACACACCTCTACCCTGCATAACAAATAAAAATTAAATTAGTTTATCCATAATAACTTAAAAGGCTACATTATAGGATAGAATATTAAGGAAATCAATAAAAACAGTTGGCAAGTAACAAATCTGTGTATAAAATACCCAGTCTGTAAGTTTATTGTAGTGTAACGGTGCGTTTAAATGGTTCAATTTCAACGCTCCATACGACTTAAAAGCACACTTTTGATCTAATTAAACGCCTTTATACTGCTTGGATGAAACTATCAAATTAGGCAAGTAGAAAGAAAAAATAGCTAAAACTGAAACTGTCAATTCTATAATTTGATTTTTCCACAGCCATTCTTTCAAATTGCTTAAAATTTGTTCAACTTCTTTTCCATTGGCAATGGCAACAAGCACATTGAATTGTTGTTTACATGGTTCAATTTCATTCATTAAGTCAGGTTTCAGTCTCATGGAGCAATAAAATCTAACAGTCTATATGCACTAGACAATAAACAGGCATAATGATTCTTAGATAAAAATTAAATGCTAGATGATAAGCATCCACTCAATAAATGATACCTTTTTATGTTTTCCCTTCCAGCTGAGTCCTTGAAAGCTAAATCTAGTATATAGTCAAGACCTCTTGACTGGTCAAACCTCATGTAGCCATTGACTAGTCTCCTGTAGATTAGATCTCCCCTGTATTTTTCAATCAGCCAAGAAACACTTGTAGTTACCACTTTCTAAAACATTATAAGAAAAAATAATTGCAGATTGGCAAAGCAAAACAATTTTATACAAATTGTTAATATTTAAAGAATCAAAACAAATACGCTTAATATTGTACAAATGAGCCTGTGATTAGAACAACTAAAATTAAAGAAATAATAATACCATAATCCTTATGAAAACTACTAGAAAGCGCCAATTGTCATTTATAAAACATTCCCAAGCCTCCAAACAAGGGGGAAAAACATAAAAAAAATACATAGAAGGAATCTCTGCTAACAGGCCCAAAGGGTAATAGAGATTATGGTTTCCATAGAGGTCATTAGTAGGTAATTCTTCTGTAAGCTTATGTGTTAACTCTCCAAACATAAATAGATAAAATGTTAATAAATAAGAACAAAAGTTACTTGAACATCTTCCAGAGTTGGTCCTGAGAGTGGTTTGATGTTTTGTCGGCTGGAAGGGAAGTAGAGATTAGTCAGATCAAAATACTGCCAAGGAATAAGATCAAATCTGGTAGCAGGCTGTTTGGGAGGGTATGAACCAACAGGCCAAGTGTTATCTCCTCCGTCCATAATGCTACGAAGAGATTCGATCATTCTCTTAGTTTCAACCAGCCTCTTCTAAACAATAATAAATCACTAATTATATTCTATACAGATAAGACAAGTGACAGTGAATAGGTCCATTGCCTTATATCTTTGAGTTGAACAAATTTATAATAATTAGTTTAATTTACCTTGGACAGCTGATAGTGCAGTCGGTACATAACATTAGGGTCCTTAATCATAGAATAAGTTACTGCTTCCTGTAGAGGCTGAGATACAAATTCAAGTTGATTTTCATTCGGTAGAACTAAACTCTCAAACAAGTTACCCTAAAAAAACAAGAGTAATCCATGAAAATAAAATAATAAATTATTAAGCTAACTTAAAAAATTTAGGAGAAGACAAGTGCTACTGAACAAAACAAGACTGGTTCAATGGTATTTTAGTAACCGTACTACTTCAATTTTTAATAAATTTTCTCATTTATAAATAATTTTGTTAAGAGCCATGGAAAGCAGATGCTAGATGTAAAAACTAACACCAACTTCCTCGTGATAATTCTTAATTATCGACAAAAGCACCATTAACAACTAGATCTACTAAAAGTTTAATAACACTCCAAACTAAATAAAATCCGCTATAATTATAAAGTGGCAGAGAAGACCAACAAGAAGTGTAATTTGTATTCTAAAGGAAGAATTAAGAACCAAGACTATTTCAATTAAACATATTTAAATTTGTGCAGAGAAACCTACCTTATATTATCTTTACAAATGTTTCATGACATCTTGACAGGAAAATATTAATCTTCATTATATATTAGGATGGGCCGAAAAAACTCATTTTTTTATTCCGAAGTTGTAATAGTGCGGAAAAGTTGCGAATTACATAGACTAAAAGAAGGAAAAAGAAATTATCAAAATTGGTTGACATCTTCCGTTCGCACAAGGGCCCTAAAGTTTGACAAAATTTGGAAAAAACTTGATTTTTGCAATTTTTTTTTTAAATTTTGGAAATTGATGTTTTCGTGATGTAATAGTTAATAACGTCATCTAATACAGCCTAAAAACATTGTGTTTTAATTTGGTTGAGATCAGTTGATATCTTCCGGTCGCGCATGAGCACCAAAATTTTGAAAATTTCACATTTTTACGGGTTTTTTTTTATATCTTGAATAAAAAAATTTTTAAACGTAATAGCTACAGTATTTTTATTTTTGAACATAAGAACATTGCGTTTTGTGAATAAATGGAACACTTCCGGTTGAGCAATGACCCCAATTCTATAGAAATACAGTACCTGAAAAAGGATAGTTAGGCCTATGACATGAAGGGTGATAACAGTAACAACGGGCATGGTAATTTTGCAATTTGCTCTATATATGTATTTGAAAAGCTTAAATATTTAAGTAACAATATAGTTTTTAACAATAAACTAAAATAATTTTTTTTTAAGGCTTCCGTGACGAGTTTTACACAGCGATCAACAGCGTGCGTGTGAACTGATTATTGCTTTAAACCAGTCAGGGAGCGAGTCACTAGCGATTTTAGCTCCTATTCACTGATTTCTGCCAACTATGGACGAGAAGATAATTCACAGTCTATCCAGTTAGTCATATCTTAGTACTCTTGAGTGGATTTTTGGTTGTGTGAATGTTCTTACTGGTTTCTATTTCACCACATGTTTGATCAACACAGACGGCCTGAAACTTATTTGCCAAGCAATACAATCTACCAGTTATTTGCCAAAACCTTTGCCTGATGTCATCGTCCCTGTGATCAAATGGTTTTATCGCCCACCCAAAACACTTAGTGTTAGCCATGACTTAAGATGCAAAGAAACACATGAGAGAGCTCGAAGTTCGAAGAATTCTGATGTAACAAGGAAAACAGTAAGAACAATCCCTGACTGGTTACCAGCAATTCCCAGTTCACACGCAGGCTTATGAACGCTGTGTAAAACTCGTCATGAATCTCGAGATGGATTTATAAGCACCATGTTGCTGTCCAGATCATCAATGCCTAACTTCACCAGCGAATCAGTCATCAAAGTACCTTCGGCTACAAAATAGAGAACAGTACTAATGGACAGGTTCAATGGTTCAACTAACATGGACAGGTTCAATGGTTCAACTAACATGGACAGTCAGAACTCTGTTTTTATCTTTTTTTTAGTTATTTTTATTTTTGTATATTGTAAAAAACTATATTGATACTTAAATATTTAAGCTTTTCAAATACATATATAGAGCAAATTGCAAAATTACCATGCCCGTTGTTACTGTTATCACCCATCATGTCATAGGCCTAACTATCCTTTTTCAGGTACTGTATTTCTATAGAATTGGGGTCATTGCTCGACCGATAGTGTTCCATTTATTCACAAAACGCAATGTTCTTATGTTCAAAAATAAAAATACTGTAGCTATTACGTTTAAAAAATTTTTATTCAAGATATAAAAAAACACGTAAAAATGTGAAATTTTCAAAATTTTGGGCTAATTTTGGTGCTCATGCGCGACCGGAAGATATCAACTGATCTCAACCAAATTAAAACACAATGTTTTTAGGCTGTATTAGATGACGTTATTAACTATTACATCACGAAAACATCAATTTCCAAAATTAAAAAAAAAAATTGCAAAAATCAAGTTTTTTCCAAATTTTGTCAAACTTTAGGGCCCTTGCGCGAACGGAAGATGTCAACTGATTTTGATAATTTCTTTTTCCTTCTTTTAGTCTATGTAATTCACAACTTTTCCGCACTATTACAACTTCGGAATAAAAAAATGAGTTTTTTCGGCCCACCCTATTATATATACAAAAAAAAATCATGCAAATATTCTATTAAGAAGAATTAAATAAAGCTTTACTCCATCTAGAATGTTAAAAATAATTAAATAAGCTATAGTATACTAAAAGTGTGTTTTTTTACCTGTATGGATTGAGTACATGGTAGTTTAGAAGCATGAAGTATACATCTACCCAAATTATCTTCATCGTTATCAGAGAAGGCATTCTTCACACACCAATCCATTGAACCACCAATACTCTTCACTATGGAATTACTCAGAAGTAGCCCTCCATCTACAAGAATTAAAAATTATAAACTAGCTCACTTCGTAACATAAAGATATTGTTTCATCTCATAGTCACATTACTCCATATATGTATATACTACATTACAATTGACTCTCCCTTGCTCCCAAAAGTCACATCACACTCATGTCTTATAATATTTTGTTACCTATCCTGATAGCATGGGACAGTCGGAAAAACGGGATATGAGCCAATGAGAGCTCGAGATGTAGGCGGGTAGTAGGTCGGGCCAACTAGGCAAATAAAATGATCACTGGATAACCTTAAGGTAACCACCTAGTGGTTTTATTTTCTCCCTCTTATGGGTTGGTCAATCTGAGCTGTCAGATTTACAAAGTATAATGGCATGAGTATAGTCATCATTTATAACTATACTGATACTTACAACACATTTGGTTTTGATCGAAAGCAAGACCTATGAATATTATGTGTACATACCTCCCTATTATCACTCTTGATAAGATAAGGAAGGATTAAAAAAAACAGAGTTGACATCCTGAGACAGCAGATGAACCACAAATTGTAAGGAAGAAAGAGACTGTTAAGTATAAGGAAAATATAATTCATAAAGTAATAATAATTTTGTTAATTTGTAAATACCTAAGCTGCAGAAATTGGAGTCTTCGCCAGCTTTGAGTCCTCCTGCATGTACATTGTAGCTGACACTGATCTTACTCAATATTCTGGTAAGCATTCGAGAGTTGATATAAGCCTTATCTCGAATCAAGAAGAAATAATCGTAGTCGTCTATATAATTCTCAATCAAGTATTTCATAACGTGAAATGGTTTCAATATTTCTTTGGTGTCTATAAATCCGACGATGCCTTGTAACTTCAATGAAAGAACATTTGCTTTTGAGGCTTCATCCGCATCAATAAAAAATAAAAGTTTATCTACAATATGAGTGGAAGTTTGATTGATAGCAACAGCTAAGTTGTTAACAGTATCTCCTTTAGTTAAAACCCCTACGAGGACTTTATCTCTGATACCCAATTCAGAAGAATAATAGCGAGGCCTTACGAGATTCTGTGGAGTTTTCTTAGCTTTTAATGGTTTTCCGGCGAAATTGATTTTAGTCTCGTATTCGTCACCTTTAAAAGTATCACCGTTAAGACTATCGCGTAAATTAATTAAGCTGTCTTTATCAAGAGACGAGAAACAATCGTTGTTTAAATAGGGAGATAATACGTAGCTGAACACAATACCGAGGAATAAACTTAGAAAAATACCTTTGGTTTGGCGGTGTAAAGAATTACCGCAACGAGTCATATTTATAAAAAAAAACTAAAAATTTAACAAAGAAAACATGAAGGAATTAACTAAATTAACATTATAACAAAAAATAGCCTTCAATGTTTTTCTGTTTACATCCCAACGGGGATAACAGTAATTTAATTCTTCAATTCTTCCTGTTTTTCTTGCTTGTATTATGGCGGATTTTGCTATAGTTTATCTATGTTATGTTCCAGAAGTAGAAGCTTATAGATGAAATAGAGATACAAAATATGTACGTTGTTTCCCACAAAAGTTTATTCGAAAGAATATTTATTTATCATTTTATGGTTCACAAATGTGTGTGGAACTTTAATTTTATAATTTATTTAACTTCAGTATTATCTTTATGCGCTTTACAACTCCTTGTCCAATCAAAGGAGTGTTTATAAGAAAATGGTCAGAGTTTAGAATTTTTGAATTAATTACCAGCTTCATACCGCACGTAAAATAAACAAGTAGGGATTCATAATTATTATTATTTTAAATCACACTTTTTTTAAATTTTGGTTTGCTAATTTTTTTTATTGTTTCAACAGGTGTCTATAGTCTATAAACTCTAAACTCTATCTATGGATGGAATGAAGCAACAGGTTGTTGTAAAATCGAAAACGCTGTGAAATATCGGAAGTGAACGGAAGTATGAATTTTTTTGTTAACAAAAGAATGTGATAACTGTAAACTGTAAACTTTTTCCCGTGTACTTAATTACTTTTAATTTCGAGTTTACTTGTGTTTTTTTTTTAAATTTAAAGTTATTTTATATTTTTATTATTAATAAGTTTTAATTATTTTTGTGTTTTTTAAATGAAATAATTCATAATTAAACTGTCATGATGGTGGGAAGTGATACTATTCTTGAACTAAGAAATATATTTCATTCTGGCCAGGTAAAATATAAAAATATTAAATTTAAAACTTAATTGGTTTTTTAGTTTTTGAAATTCAAATTCTTTAATTTGAGAAATGTTTAATACATGTTCTAATATTTGTTTAAGGTTGAGCCAAGTTCATGGTTACAAAGATTGTTCGGAACTACAGAAACTGGCCTAATTCTCAAAGATATCTCTTTGGAAGTTAAAGCTGGAGAGGTTTTAGCTGTTCTTGGATCAAAAGGTAGCAAATTTATTGTTTTACCATTAAGTAGGTACCTACTCTTGTAGGAAATCGGTAAGGAGTCACTTGTTGATTATTTATGGATACTGTGTCGCCATTTACAAAATAAAAAGATTCAGAGATAGGTTCGATTTAATCGTTATCTCAATGCTTATGAGATTCTATTTATCTTTTATTAAATATGTTTAATATTTATGTCAAGATCAGTTTAGCATAGTGGATAACACTGTTGCCAAAAAAAATCCGATGTCCCAAATCAAATATATTTACTTCCAAGTTTTAGATGTGATATACTTTTTACACTTCATATAAATTTCTATCCTTAATCCTTATCACACTTATTATTATGTAGTATGTTCTACTAAAACTCTTAATACATACTTTTATTTACTCTAAGGAATACAATTGTAATTTAATTTGTTGTTACAGGCAGTGGAAAGCGTGCCCTGCTAGATGTTATCTCAAGGAGGGCTCATGGTCCTACTAGGGGCCACATACTATTTAACGGAGCTCCCTTAACACTGAGTGTGTTCCAGAAAAGCTGTGCTTATGTAACCCACCGCACCGATCTCATTCCTTCTCTGACTTGTCAACAGAGTCTCTATTATGCTGCTAATCTAGCCTCTGCTGAGAATGTAAGCTTTTATGTTTGAGCTTATCTGCCATTAAATATCAAAATGACATTGTATGGCTGTATGATTGAAGCGAGCGTTATGTAATTAATATTGAATAATAATAGTTTAATTTATAGTTAATAGTTTAAGAGGATAATTAAAGTAGAGTGTAAAGTAGTGCCGGGTGGCACCCCACTCAACTTTGCTCCTACATAATCTTCTTTATGTATGCCTACATTTCCTTTTTAAGTAATATTATAAAATTATCACTTCACTACACAAAGCCTTTTTATCAAGTTTAAATTTTACATTCCTGTTTTAATATTATGTTAGACGATGTATTATATGTTTTATTGAAATGAATATAGTAGAAAGAGAGATATTGGTAAAAAACATTGTTTTCTTTTTTTAGATGTTAGATTTGATTTTAAGGATTTATCAATCTTAATTACTTCATAGTGATGCCACTGTTGGTTTTACAAAAAAAAATTGAAAAAAAAAATGTTTGTATTTTCAATTAGATAAATGTAAAATCTTTTCTGGTCCTATAATTCCAATTTTAAGCTTAAGTTTAAGTGAGCAATGAGTGCAGGTGCTGGCTGAATTTAGCCTGAGCATTGGTAAAGGAACATCTATACCAAATTTCAACTAAATTTGCCTTTACTCAATTTATCCCAGGATACGTAAACATTACTTACAAACAGACAGAGAGGATGCATATTTAGTTAAATGAAGAAACTCGCTTCTATTACAAGATGCTGGCAGCAATTGAAATTTAAATTTGTTCTAAGACATATTTTAGAGAAATTTGAATATCAAGAATTATATCATTGGCAAGGTTGTGTGCTACCTGTTTTGAGAGGTTTTTACCCTTATTGAATTAGACAGAATTTGTTTAGAAGACAAATTAGTCTTCATGATATTATCATGTTGATAGATTGAGCTAAAAATGTATATCTAATATTAAAATGTTAGTATACTTATCCATAGAGAGATTATTTTAATATTTAACAAAAAGAGAATAATTTTTTAAAATATAATATAATTTAAAGTTTTGAGTCCTACAAAGTTTTGTTTTGTATAAAAGTGTCTTTTATGCAGAACTGTAGAGCTTAACTACTGAACTGATTAGCATCAAATTTAGGATTAGTTTTTTTGACCAAATATCATAAGTATAATGTTTTTATCAAAAGAGCTATGATATTTATTGAAAAGAAAAAGTCTATATAAGTGCCAATACAATGATGTCACTTTCCTGGGAAAACTCTCGAGTCTGAAGTAAAAGAACACAAAATGAATTAAAAAATATTAATGAGAGGGGTAATCTCAACAAAAATATATAATTCATAAAGTTTGTATGAATTGTCACAGACTGATATTCTATTATTATTTGTAATAAGCCAACTGTAAATTGATTATCAGTTATTGATCTAATAACTTTTGTTTGCGATTGTATTATTATTTTCCACACTTTATTTGTATTTCAGTGCTCAAAGTTTACATGCAGTTCAAAGGTGAGGCAGATGCTGGTAGACCTGGCTTTGAACCAAGTGGGACAACACAGTGTCTCTAGCCTCGATGTCAGTGAATTCAGAAGGCTCGCTATCGGAGTTCAACTGATTAAAGAGCCAGGTAAACTAAATTATTAACTATCAAATATCAGTCAAGGTGGTCAGGTGCTAAAGACGAGTATTATTTAGTGTGCTATAAATAACAAAATTAAATTGCTTATATATTGAATTCATTTCTTGGAAAAAAAGTAGATAGGTCCACTGCCTGGGACCTACCACTTGCTAGAGGGAACAGTTGTTTGGTATTCTCTCAACTCCAATAGGCAAATGGATAGCTACTAAAAATACTCTAACTATTAATTGATTAAGAATAAAGAAAGAAGTCTCTCAACTTTAATTGAAGCAAGCTTAATGCAATAAACATTTAATATTAAGCAAATTTAATAGTTTTACAGTTTAAAAGGATGATTGGAGTAGAAGGTAGTGCAGGGTAGGGCCCTCACTTTACTTGGACGGTTCCATTGAAACCCTCCTAAAGGTATCACAGCTAGTAGACTGACAAGCGTATCCGTCTGTGTAGATTACAATATATTTATGTTTTCTAGGACCGAGATTATATGAGAAAGTTAGTCTGAGTTGTCTTGGACCAAATTTTTTTGTGTAATACATTGTTAACTGAATGATCACTGATCACCAAAATGGAATTGCTTACCAAAGGTGAACGCAAGCATTGTGATCATTCTAAAGAATACTATGTTTTTTCTCTCCAAATGCAAAATATTCCTAGACAAAAATCCTTATCCGGAAACAATTTTTGGTCTTGTTTCGAGGTGGTTAAAGGTTCTGTTAAAACTAATGCTACACTTATTACCTTTAAACCATACATTTAAAAACTGCTCGTTTGAATTTAATAAAATGTGGATGTAGGTCATAATTTGTCTATTTATTGGTCCCATATTACTTACTTCCTCTTCTGATTTTTTTTTCTTTTTTAATTACTCCTACACAATCACAAAACAGTACTTACCCGGTTTTTAAAAAATTTGAATATGGTTTGTTAAAAGTAGCCCAATGATGGTGCCATATTAATATGAAGTTCTGTGTTGTTGAACTGTAGACTTATACTCATGTGACTATTCATCTAGTAATAGTAGGACATGAGGAAGCTATCTGCCAAACTTATTGGATTTTTTTTTTTTTTAAATGAATTTACCTTATTTTATGTTTGTCTCTTTAAAATCTTAGGCAGAAATGTTATCATTATAGTATGAAATGTCTCATCTGCCTAAGGAATCGAACCAAATATATTGTTAACCACTCAGATACATTGATATCCTTTTCTTTAAATATCTCTTGATCTAATGAAAGTAGCATTAAACTGACTCTACTTGTAATTTTCATATTATTATTATTCTTAAGCTTTAAAACAGTTAAGTTCCATCTAAAATTTTGGATATTAACCCTGAGATAGTATACTAGATTTTCTTCTTGTGTTTTTTATTTTAATGAAATTTAACCTCTGCTTTATCGACCTAAGTTTAATGAAATTTAACCTCTGCATTATCGACCTAAGTTTAATGAAACCTGCTTACAAGATACATTTTGGTGTGGTTTCTTTTATTTTGAGAAGAGTTGTAAAATCATGTTTTTGGTAGAAGGTCATTTTTGGATGAACTANTAGAGTAAAACAACAGATATAGCCAGTAAATAAGCAAAATCTTGGAAATTTCCCCCTCCATTCATACGTTTTATCGGGATTATTCTCAGAATTATACGAGTTATAAGACGTTTACGTTCACCTCGACAGGGAAAAAAATACGTTATACTGAGGGGACCGAAATACATTGGTTTTATACCAATTATCGGGATTTTTTCAAGGGACTGGCAATAATATACGATATATCAGGATATATGATATAACGGGATATGAAATACCGGGATTCTACTGTAGTAGGACATGAGGAAGCTATCTGCCAAACTTATTGGATTTTTTTTTTTTTTAAATGAATTTACCTTATTTTATGTTTGTCTCTTTAAAATCTTAGGCAGAAATGTTATCATTATAGTATGAAATGTCTCATCTGCCTAAGGAATCGAACCAAATATATTGTTAACCACTCAGATACATTGATATCCTTTTCTTTAAATATCTCTTGATCTAATGAAAGTAGCATTAAACTGACTCTACTTGTAATTTTCATATTATTATTATTCTTAAGCTTTAAAACAGTTAAGTTCCATCTAAAATTTTGGATATTAACCCTGAGATAGTATACTAGATTTTCTTCTTGTGTTTTTTATTGTAATGAAATTTAACCTCTGCATTATCGACCTAAGTTTAATGAAACCTGCTTACAAGATACATTTTGGTGTGGTTTCTTTTATTTTGAGAAGAGTTGTAAAATCATGTTTTTGGTAGAAGGTCATTTTTGGATGAACTACAGCTGTTATTTAATATATTGTTGTTATTTAATATATTTTTCAGTTGTTTTGTTGCTGGATGAGCCAACAGTTGGATTGGACCCGTTATCTACTTACCTTATTATATCCATGCTTTCCTCTTATGCAAGGTGTGTATTTGTATGACCTTTTTTTCAACTTATTACTTTCCTCTTAAATGAATTAGAAATTAGATTATTCAATTGAATCATCTATTACTTTGTTAGTCTTCTGTACTTCTCAATTTACATGCTAGTGTTTCTGCTATGCCTTAAATCTCTGAAATATTTCTTGCCTGATTTTTTTTTTTTTTTTTTTTTTTTTTTGCAATATTTCAAGTCCAAAATAAGAATAATAAAGACAAAGTTATATTAATAAAGGAAGTGTGAATTTAAATTTAATTAGTCCACATTTAATTTATTCTAATAAATTTTGGCAGCACACAAACTTTGATGTTTTGGCATGCTACAAATCTGCCCTGCCGTGCTAAGCCAAAAAACCGTATCTACCGTTTTTTTGGACAAAACAGTTTTGAGATAATCGACTTTGAAGTTTTCAAAGTTTAAAGGCTTATAACTCCCTTATTATTCGTCCGATTTTTTATTATTTTATATCAATGAATTAAGAATTTTATTCTCTTTAGAGCCACATTTGTTTTACCTAAGTTAAAAATAAGTTAAATACATTTTTGGGGGGATCAAATTTATGAAAACACCTGTAGATAAGGTGTTTTTCTATCTGAATATAACAGGTTTAACGTAGCTGTGGTGTAAGTTGACTGTGATTTCAGAAGCGAAATTACTGTATCTATCGTCAGATACTGTCTTTTTCCTTCTGATTTGTCACTTAAGGCAATTCTGCTTAGTAAATTGTCCTTAAACACAAAAACCTTAACTAAAAATCTCTAATTTCTCGTATTTAGGATGGAGATAAGGCTTCGGGACCATCAAAAACGGCAAAAATGACCCCCCAAAACCCTATATAGGTCAAAACCTCTTTTTCGACAAAAATGACAGATACGGTTTTTTGGCTTATGAATGACGGGAAATGTCCTTATGATCTAATTCAGCTTCTTGGAAAAACTTTCTTGGCAAAATAATCTCCTAACAAATCTGTTTACCAATTAAAAAATGGTTTTTATTCCTCTTTTTTTTTTGTAATTTTCATCGTACTATTAGAGTTAAGCAAGTAGCTAAATTATAGTTTCACACTTATGTTCTTTCCTGCCACTGTTCACAAAAAAACTTAAGGTGGATGTGGGGCACATTGTCTTTTCTAAGTCTTTCATATCTTAAATAGATTTACTTCCTTCGCCTATTGTCTCCTTACTAGTAATCACATTTGCTCTTTGAGTTTTTCAATATAAGCAAATAGTACTCAGCTTCTACAAATGACTCATATAGTGGGTTCAAAGCCAATCTTGCTGAATCTCCTCTCTGGTTTAGTTGTGGTGTTGTGTGTCACTAATAATGCTTAATTTATATAATGTTTTATGTGCAGGAGACGAGGAAGGTGCGTAGTGGTAACCATGGAGAAGCCTCGATCCGATGTGTTTCCATTTCTAGATAGAGCTGCATTCCTCTGCCTCGGAGATATACTCTACGCTGGACCTACTAGATTAATGTTGGACTACTTCACTTCCATAGGCTTCCCTTGTCCCAGGATGGAAAATCCACTCATGTATTATTGTGAGTATTTAAGTTGCATATTTATAAATTTTGGCAATTGATAAAGTATTTTATGTCAAAATATGATTAAGTGGTCCTTTCTTTAATTTTAATTAATTACCTCAAAATGGCAATAACTTTTAAAACTTTTCTAAGATTTTTTTTTTTTTTTTTTTTTTTTTTTTTTTTTTTTTTTTTTTTTTTTTTTTTTTTTTTNTTCTACCTTGCGGTGTAGAGGATGAACAAAGTTTTCGCCATCTTTTCCTGTCCGAAGCCACTGTTTTGGCGGAGTTTGGGTCTATTCCTCTCTTCAAGAACGCTGGTTCGATTGAGTCGATCCATTTCATTCGAGGCCTGCCTCTTGGCCGTTTTCCTTGGATTCTTGCCTCAAACACCTGCTTGGGGATCCTATGGTTTCCCATTCTGACAACATGCCCAAACCACCTCATCTTGCTCCTGTCGATTACTTCATTCAGTGCTTCAACTTTTAGGTTTGCCCTAAGGGTCTGGTTCCTAACCCGGTCCCTCCGAGTTTTGCCAGCAACTCGCCTAAGATATCGCATCTCCATCGCCTGTATTCTGCTCTGCCTGTTGCTAGTGAGTGCCCAAGACTCACACCCATAGGTAAGAGTCGGCACATAGGTAGATTTGTAAACAGCCAGCTTTGTTTGGGTGGAGATTTCCCTCTTTCCTAGAAAGGCTTTATTCAAGGCGTGGTATAGTCTGCCAGTTGCAGCAACCCTCGTATTAAGATCCTTATCTGGTTTCCCATCCTCACTTAACACTGCTCCAAGATATTTGAATTGATATTATGTCAAAATATGATTAAGTGGTCCTTTCTTTAATTTTAATTAATTACCTCAAAATGGCAATAACTTTTAAAACTTTTCTAAGATTTTTTTTTTTTTTTTTTTACTCATGGTTAGTAACTCCAGTTTTTTACACAAGTTTTTGATGCTCACCTAAGGGTTTACTACAAATATTAATAAATACTACAAATATTGTACCTTATTTAAACTCTTGAATCTGCTCATGCTTTTTTTCCCCTAATCTTTGTGCTACCATTATTCCCAGTATACTTCATCCCTCCTTTGCCATTCTGATCACTTTAATGCTACATTAACTTGCACCCATTTCCTTATCCTATCCTGATCTCCCTCCTTTTTTTTTTTGTTAAACTCTCTGAGTATCCATTCCATAACTTTTTTCCATCTTTCATCATTGGTCCTAACTCTATGCCCTACGCACTACCCATTTTCACTTCAATTCTTATTGCATCTTTAGCTATCTCTCCAATGTCAGTATTTTCCTTTATCTGTCTGTTAATTATCTTGTCCCTTTTTGTTATTTTGAGCATGCTCCTTGCCATCCTTCTCACTCCTATCCTTAATCTATTTTTATTGATTTTATTAAGACTCCATATCTCGCAGCCTTATGCCATCCTAACTGGTTTTACTGTATTCTTCCATAACTTGAATTTCTCTTTTATATCAATCTCTGATCTGTGCAAAATTCTGTGCTTATTATAGGTGCTTTATCTTAAACCAATCCATCATGTGATTTTGTTTTGCCATGGTGTTTTAAATCACAATTATTCTTGAAGTTACCTTTACTTTTCCGAGTTTAAGATAAACAATAATTAACAAATAAGATCAAACAACAAACAAGATTAAGATCAAATATTTATATACCACTTTTTGTTACAGTGTGTCTCAGTACCGTGGACAGGAGAAGCCGTGAGAGATTCCTGGAGAGTAATTCTCAGATAGTAGAACTAGTGGAAAAGTTCAAGTGTGAGGGAGGAGCTGCTTATATAGGAAGTGGAGGAGGTCCACCTCGTCCTCCTCTATCCCCTCCACCCAGGCCACCTTCATTTATTTCAACAAGTTTTACCCTTTATAAGTAAGTTTCCTTATCCCTAGCAACAATATGTTGCTTATTATACTTTTGTTTAGTATTTCAGTTTCTTAAAAAAAAAATAGTTGAAATTTAATCAAAAAATTTCAATTTTAAAGGTTTTAGATTATCAATTTCCACTATAGCACATTTAAAAACAATGTACATACCAAATATATTTATAAAATACAATATTTAATGATTGAATAATGCTATAAAAAAAATGATGAATTCTATTTATGTTATAGCAAACAATGACCTGTGCATGGATAAGCTGGTAGGTGGTGTGATTGAGAAAAAGAACCTAATGAGATAATATTAAGTGCATGGGTGTCAATATATGTCAATATATGGGGTGTCACTGAAAAGTGATATTTAGAACTCTATTCGCTATTTTAGTGGGGTTTCCCGCTCATTTGGAAAGAACATGAGCCAAATATAATTTATATGTAAGTTTGAGTATGAATAGGATGTTAAAGGCTCAACTGAGTTTATTAGAAAACCCTCTCTTGCCTGAGAACAAAAATGGGGTCTATTATGGTTTGTGTATAGTGTGATAAAGTCGGGTTAAACTTAAACAGGAGGCCGATTCTGTAACTTTTTTTATATATATCCACTTTGACATTATTGATCAAACATCGCTACATATCAAAGTGTTATTATATAAGGTAGCAAATCCTGTAAAGTGATGCCAGCTCTGTATGTGGTCGTATACTGAACTACGGATTGATAGCGTCCTTTTTATTGGCCATTTTATAGTTATTTCAGTCAGAAAACATCAATAATTGCGTCACTTTGTTTTGGTTTTTAGCATATGATATAATAACAACATAACCTGACGAATTATATCAACAACAATTTTGAGTGGATATATATCAAACCTTATTTATCAATTTCTCCTTATATAACAACAGACAAAGTTATGGATTCATGTTGACAGGTTGCGCACGCATGTTCATAACAACAATTTGATATATAACAACATGAAAAGGGAGGTTTCAAAGTTACAGAATCGGCCCCCAGGACCCTACTAAAAAAAAGAAAGAGCACCTGTAACGTTCAAGAAGTAAGTTCAACCAGTAACTTCATGAACAATGTCACTCCAATGTACACCATAAATCAGATTCATACATTTTGCTGATAAAGGCTTGTGTTTTCATTAGACTCTTTGTAAATACAAGAGATCTTATGCACCCAGTATCGATTAGGGAACTTGAGTGAGAGGAGAGATGCATCATCCCTTATTATCTTTAATCTTTCTGTTTGTGTCTTATTTGTAAGATTTTATATTACATATTTGTTTTCTTAGCTATTGTTATTTATTATTATATTGCTTTGCATATTTATGCGCTGATTAAATTTTTTGTATGTTAGCACTTTTATTTTTACTTTCTCATATAAAGATAAAGTATTGTGATGGTGTGAAAATTTGATTTTGAGATTTTGATGGATTTACACGTTTTGAGGTCCCCTGAGTAAAAAAAAAGTGTTGTTTTTTTTAAAAAATGTCTGTCTTTTACTTTTTCTTCTGGAAAAAGTAAGTTTAACTCCAGTGTGTATTACTACCATTTAATAAATGTTCACCACTTTCATTTTCTCTTGTTTATTTCTATGTTGATGGGGGTTTTTCCTATTCCATAATGTTTTATTACGCCATGAGATCACCAGGTTTGTGACAGGTATATAATATATTGTATTATTCATGTGGAGATCTCCATTGCTGTTAAAGAGTTCTGAACTTGGCTATTTGGATAAATAAAACATTGATGTTAAATTCATTGGTAGTTTTGACAAAGATTTTGTGGAATTTAGATAACATTATGGTATATTAGGTACTGAGTAAATAATAACACACATCTATGGAATAATCAGTGTATTGTCTGACCACAAGAATAAAAACAATTTTTTTGTCAATGTTTTAATATTGTTTTATTTTGTGTTGGCCTTTTGGCCGTTACTATTATTTCCTGTTTTAAAATAAAGTGCTCGACTGTAACCAAAAGCGCAACCTTCCTTCAGAAGAGTTGAGTAATTGCGTACGCATTCTTGCTTAACCGTTATTATATGTGATGTATTCCTTTTTTTCTTAACCCTTTTACCCCGTAGAATCCCTTTTCTACTATTATAGTTTTACCAACATTTTTAACTAGAAAAAATTTTACAACACCCGTTTCGACTAAATATCATCATCAGTTGCTTGATTTATACCTTAATATCTTGTATTTACTGATTACAGGAGAATGTTTGCAGCTACGGTTAATATCACACCATTTGGTATCTATCATCTTCTGCTTAGACTGGCACTCTTCCCTTCTTACTGCTTCATTATCTTCCTTGTCTACCTGTATTCTAATGTGAGTTATCAACAGTTAATTTCATTAGAAGTAGATACTATATATTTGTTTGTTTTTTTTAATTGAGAGTTTTTAGGGAATAAGGTAAGCTTAAGGCTGCACCTATAAAATGGACCCCAAATTTAATTTATGATGTATTTCATGTGCATTGTAAGCGTAACTTATTGAATTCCACAAAATGCTTTATAATATGAAGAATATTAGTCACTGTACTTTAGTATAAGTAAAATGAAACTATATTTTACAATTGCCCATGCAAATGCTTTATTTTAAATGTAGACAAATGTAACTAATTTAAATATAAACAAATCAAGCTGTTAAAATTTACACTTCCTAAAATCAAAACAGTTAATATTATTAGCTTAATATTGCTAAAATCAAAAAAAAAGTTTTTTACTTTCTCATATTCGTAAAATTAAATGGATCCTCATTTTAATGAACCAAAGGGGCTAAGGGTTATCCTATAAAACGAAAGTAGTTTGCTATAAAAAGTTTTTATTATAAATCAAATAAAAGATAGTCTTAAACATAGTTTTTTAATAAATGCAGTATAAGATGGCTAGATGGTGTACAAAATAATAAAACTCAAATTTTCATCGGAAATGTTTCGACCCTTGTAAAGGTCATTTTCAGTCCTTTAATTAAAATTTCATAGGTCCCAAAAATTAATCCCCAAAATTACATTAAGAATTAATCCCATAAGAGAGTGTCAGATATTCCAATACCATTAATTAAATTATTATTTTTCTTTTTTTTAAGATTTTGAACTTTCACTGCAGCTTATATAGGCAGCACTCAAGCTATTGCTTTTGCAGTTGACCAAAATTGTAAGAAAAGATCTATGAAATGTAAATTTAAATAAAATAAAAATAAATAAATACTGCCAGGTCCAAAAAACACAATGGTAAACTAACTTTGTTAAAGTACAGCTGCTCTTATAATGTTATAAAAAGAATTATTATGGCCAGAATTACCTAATTGGTATAAAATTAGAAACGATCATTTACTTTTTTCCCCATTTAAAAATTATTTAACCTGTTAAACTTTTTAATTACATTGTAATTATGCTTGTATTTTACCTTTTTTTTAACGCCCCAAAGATTAGTTTTAATAGTTAAAAGTTTTAATTTTTATGGTGTTAATAATAATTAGGAGAAGGGTTGTAGTACCTTGCATAATCCCAACCTTTATAACAAAACCTTAGCCTGATACCCACTTACCCTCTAACTTGTTTTTTAGATTCTAATGTATGTTTAGATAAAATTTATCATATTATTAAATATTTATTGGACTACAAAAGAAATGAGTTAATATGCATATACATTCACGTTTTAAGAGTCAAAGGGTTTAAAAAAAAAAATCTACCCTTAAAGTGACTTCTTTATAATTCTTTGTGTGGTGTACAACTGTATTCTTGAACTTGGATAAGTATCATAATATGTAGAAATCTACTCTGTTTGTGTGTACTTAGCTATCCTATGACAAAATGCCTACCCTATTTTCCTCTGCCTGAGTTAAGATCCTCTGTTTTACCACTGACTTAGTTCTATATCTCATAACCACATCTCTAATACTCATGTAGTGGTACTTCTTTAGATTGTTACTCCCCTGTGTTTTTAGAATATAAATGACAAAACAAAAAAAAATATTATAACAAGACAAAGTGATGTTAAGTTTAATGTACTTTGGAATAAAGGAATATCACTCTGTTTTAATAAGGGGAGTAACAGACTAAATAAACACATTCCTTGCACCTTGTTTAGATTGAAACTCCCCTCTGCTTTCTGTATAAGGGGAATAATTCTAAAGAAGTTCCCTCTTAGTCTTATTGTCTGAATTTAAATTCACCTTAAATTGCACCTGTTATTGTAATGATTGTATTTAATTAATTCTATGTTATCTCTTAATTTGTTTTCCTCTTTTAATTTTATATTTATGTATTATGTTTTTGTTAGAATTGGAGTCATATGGAAACGAATCGCTATGGTCTGTTGCTGTATAGTTTGATGGGTGCTTACATGATGCCTGCAATCACAACTGCCTACACTTGTATGTATATTTGATTGTTTTCATATTAATAATTTAGCTATTTCATAATATGACATTTGTTTGAATCAGTGAGCCTAGAAGTTCATTTCTTAAATAGATAGATGAGACTTTAGCTCTCATTCATTCTTAGTCTTGAAGAGTTGGGCATATCTGTTTATGTCCTCTAGTTATTTTACTTATGTCCACATCGAACACATTGCCCCTCATCGATGTTGTTTGTATTGGCTAAAGGTGACAATGTTACACAATTTTCTAGCAGCCCACTAAACTTACCTCTGTTACTTTTGTTTTTAAATGTTGTTTGATTATTTTTTTTTATGCTCTTTTATTAATTACTTATATGTGTGTCTAGTTTGCTCATTTAGGACTCGTTACTACCAGGAAGCTCAGGAAGGACTCTATAGTGGACCACTATTCTTGTTGTGCTACTTCTTATTCTCTTTACCCTTTACTTTGCTGACAGTAGCTGCTGGGTCTCGCATACTCTTCCAGTAAGTGAACAAAAAAATACAGGATTATTGTTAAAATTAATAATTACTCAATTCCAGAAGAAATTAAATAGTTTTCCATAAAGAGAGTGAAGAATGAAGAAGGAAAAAATACTTGTTCATTGTTTTATACAAAATAATTCCTTTCAAGCTCAAATGGTGCAATGGCATGAAGCTGTTATGAAATTGAACAGTGAAAATTTGGAAAGCTGCTAGATCCGGTTTTACATTTATTTAATCTCTCGGAGCTCTTTAGATTGCTTTGTTGAATTTGCTTGTATTAACTTTTTTGAATTTGCTTGTATTATTGTTGGATTTGTTGTGAATAAACGTCAAAGAGTAAAATTAATCTATGGCTAGTTAATATTTAGTATAGAATGATTAATTTATCATAATTTTATTGGTAATGAGTTTTTTTTTTACTTCCAAGTGAGGAAGCTATGTGATCGTTCTCAAGAACGAACATATTTTTTGTCTCCAATTTCCAAATTTTCAAGACAGAAATCTGTTTTAGACATCAGGAAACATTTTTGGTTCTGTGTCTGGCCGTCACTCAATTTTTGAAAACAACATATCTTTAAAACTGCTTGACCAATTTTAATAAAATTCAGATGGTAGGACATAATGAGCCCATTGTTGGTCCCACATAATTTCAACCTTCCATTTTTTTCTCTTCCACATGCACAACATATATTTATATTCACCTATATTTTCAAAAGTACTCATCCGATTTTGATGAAATTTGGATGGTTTTTTCGAAAGTAGCCCTCAGATAGCCCCAGATTAATTTCAACTGTCTGCTCCTTAAATTTGGCTAAATTGATTCTTTAATTCATGCAAAAAATCAAATCAATGTAGACAGATTTTAAAAATGGTGGTGAAAGCATAAAATCATTAAAGTACGTGAAATAGGAAGCTATGTGCCACACTATTTTTACTCTAAACTGATCTTGCTCTTTGTGTTTTACTCAAAACATTTTTGAAAAACAGCTATTGATGATCCAATTTTATGCTTTTAGGCCAAAGCAAATATCGTTACTGGTGTCAAGAGTTTAAGATCCCTGAATGAAAAAAAAAAATTACTCTGTTAACTACCAGAAATTAACAATACCTTTTATTTTATTTTCTATTTCAGATCTGCAGATATTCCAGAAGGTGATTACCTGACTTTTGCTTCAGTTCTGTTGGGTTGCTACCTACTTTCCGAGTATCAGACTTTAGCACTTATGATGGTTATAAGAAGTTCTTTTACATCTCTTCTAGCCAGTCTCTACGTAACAGTTATATTTGTCACTCTTTCTTCTGGAGTTCTTAGGTTTGTTTTATCACTTATTACTTTCTTTTAACTACTTCTAACTTTTTAAATTACCGTAAAATCTCGCGTATAATACGCACCCGTGTATAATACGCAGGCAAAATTTTGAGCTATAATTTGGGGAAAATTAAATATTCGCGTATAATACGCACCCGACTTTTCCGTCAAATTTGAGAAAAAAAATTGTTTATAATAAGCACCTAGAATAATATATTTTGCACATTTTACATGTAATTTCCAATATTTATTACGTAATATTTTTACTTGCGAGGTCAGATGGCTAGTATAAGGTGTCTATTTTATAAGAAAACTGGGCGTTTTCTTATAAAATAGATAAATTTGTAGAAGGGCCGCCTTTGAAGTCAGTCGTTTGTTATCAAGCCGGTGTTATCACATGGTGTAATCACTAGTGTAATCTCACGGCGGTACCGGTTTTTGAGATAATCAAAAAAATTATCTTCTATCTACTTTTATCACTGACTTTGATCAACTAGCGAAATAAAATAACATAACTATGATGATAACAATTCTTTCTGTCTAATAAAAAAAATAAAAGAGAATAAAAATAAGTATGGTAATCAAAATATATACGATGAGATACATAAAATCAGTTTTTGTTATAAAAGTATGTTTACCTTTATGTTGTTTTTTTTTATTATTTTTCAATTATTGAGGTAAAATTTAAGTTGTAAACGACAATTTTTTTTTCACTCGTGTATAATACACACCCCGATTTTGGAAGGAAAAAATAGGTAAAAAAAGTGCGTATTATACGCGAGATTTTACGGTAGTTTTTAAAATTGGATTATTTATTATCATTGGATTATGAGGTCATTCCATTTTCTTTTATTAATTTCATTAATAGATCCATTTTTCCCACATTTCCCTCCATCTTTATTATAAAAGTATGTATGTGCTTCATGTGTTCATTTATCCATATCTTATTTATTTTGTAAATTAACTAGATAGACAGACTTTTCTATAGACAGATCTTGTATTAGGTTGTTGATATTGGGCCTTATTAAAGTTTTGTTAAGATTTTTTATTAGAACAGGGAAATTAAATGCTCCCATGTTCTGGGTGCGGGCTTCCTGTATTCCATGGTTGATTTACACTATGATAATGTGATCCATAGTGAGGGGGATATTTTGGTATTGTAGACATCTAGGTCTTAAACCACATTTTAGCAGCTGTGGGTGAGGCGGTTGTGACCTGTTGCCACTCTTTGTAGGGTTCTAATGTCCCTCCTCCTTAGATCAACTGGGCGATTAATAGACTTTAGTGTAGTAGGTGTAAGACTTCATTCAGATGTGTTGTTCTTTTCACCTATTCACTCTTCCACAAATCCCTTATAACTGCTGTATCTGAGGGGGTTTGGTCATCAAGACAGATTGATAGAGGCTGTTAGGGTTGCCTCACTTGTTGCTTTGTCTGCAGCTGTATTCCCTGGTTTCACAATTAAATTGTACTTACTTTGTTTTTTATTTTTCCTAGATCATATACTGGATTACCAGAGTGGTTACTATTTACTTCCTATGGTAGTCAGGTCCACTATGCTAGTGCTGCACTCAGCCGTTGCCTACTCGGTGAACCTCTTAACAACTGTACCCTGACATCAGGTGGTTGTCGCTACACCGATAACTCAATTCATTTCGCTCATCGCCCAACTCCTAACACCGTAGATTTGAATCTTACACTTTCACTTGCATTTCCTGCTATATTTGCTATTGCTGATTTACTTCTTTACATTATGCCTTTACCTTCATTTGTCAAGGCTAAGTTTAGAGATTAAGCTAAAAATTTATTAGTTTATCTCTCTCTTTTTTTTTTTATCCTTTTTTTTTAGTGTGCCACTTTTTACACTGCCGTTTAACTTATTTACGTGTACATAGAGGTATAAGAGTTTAGGGAGAGTTCATGCAAATAAATCTCTCGCCAAAACTGACATCTTAAAATTTTACACCTAACCATCCAACGTTATTAAGCAAGATAAATTGACGCTATCACATTTGCAAAGAGGTAGAATGTATAATCTATCTTGATGGTTGCTTTCTCCTACCTAAAATAAGCAATGATTTTTGAAACACGCATTTTTTTTAATATTTATTCATTAATCGTAATGCTTAGAAGGATGTTTTTAAGTCTGTTAAAATTAGTTTTTCTTATGACGTAGCTTTTAAGGCCAACAACATCTTGTTGTTAAATGTATTATGTTGAATCTCAGAACCTTTTGAAATCAGCCTCATTTAGCTTACCTTGAAATATACAATGCTAGCTGTTAATGCTAATAACGTTTGTCAAATCAAAGACTTGAACTCAATGTTTTTTAGTACCTTTTAAAAATGATCTTAACTATTTTTTCATATGAGTGATAGAATGCTAGCTGTTAAAGCCAATAACTCACATTTTTGTTAATCTCAAGATTTCGATGTTAAGAACCTCGTTGACTGACAGCTTGAAAACTGTCTAAATTAATTTTCTTTATTATAAGAATTGTACTAGCTTTAATGTTTAATTACTAACCCAACCTTTTTATATGTTTTAACTTGCTATCCTTATAGTACTTCTGGTACACAGTCAAGCTTAATTTGTACTTCTGAATTTTTATTATACTGTGATTAATTTCACTATCTCATTTTTTTTTTTTTTTTAATGTAGTAGCTCTCTACTACCTTTCAATATATTCTCTTAAATATAAATTAAAGGTGAAACCAACTGTAAATTAATAATGCTGTTTTTCCTTTTAACTGTTTATCATAATTGTTAATTAAAACCCTTAAGGAAATTATTATACTAATTCTTAATAAGAAACCTATTCACATTTGAGAAATTCTATTACTCCTATTTAATATTCCTGTTGGAATTATTCAAGTTAATATTATACCTATGTTGTTTGCAAGAATTGAAATACCTTAAATGAATTAATGAATTTCATTTGCATAAATGAAACAAACCTTTACCATTTGAAAACACTATTTTGCTCTAAAGGTTCCTTACACATACTATCTGTAATAACAGTTAGGATAATTTAACAATCATCTATTTGTAATCAAGACATGAAAAAAAAATGACAAAATTATATTGAAATAAAAAGCTAAATTACTTTTTTATGACATTAGTTAGTTATGTGTTTGCTGATGCAACAGTTTTAATGACTGATTTTTAGAATTGCAATTTAGGTCCAATTTTATTATCTATGATAGTCTAATTGCTGGAAATCTAATTATGATTTCTGACTAATATTTTTTATTAAATATAATATAAGCTTTAAATATATCCGTCCTAAAGTTTAATAATCTAATAATTATTATATTTTATTAATTTTTTCTATTACACTTAAAGGGGTTATTTTACAATACTTTTTGCCAAGAAATACTAGAAAAAAAAATGCCAAAAAGTAATCTTCTCACTCTTCTCCTCTAAGGAACTGATTTATAACTCAGTGCAAACATCAAAAGTAATTGAGTGTTGCACTTAAGTCACTCTCTATTAGTGTTAAATTTTACGCAGAATTAATAAAACTTATGATATTGTACTTATTATATTGCTTGTTACAATGATTCCAAGTAAATTAAATATTTCTGTACAACAGTCAAATCTTAAGAACTTGAAATAGCTCCTTTACTACGAAGATCTGACATCACTTAATTTCTTATGTAACCTTTTTTTTACATTTTTATAAAAAATAAGATTTTTTTCTATTTATTTGGTGCTTGATTAGTTTATAAATAAAAAATAAGATAATTATAACATTTGATAGTTTATAACTTGTATTATTGTTTTTGTTTTAAATATTAATTATTCTATCTTTTTATGCTTTTAAAGTTTGTTCACATCTTTTTAAGTTAAGTTTGTTCACATGAGATAAGTAATCAGCTAAATCCTCTATTTTTGTAAAGTGCTCAACTCGTGTAAACTAGGTTTTATTGTAAGTTAGCTTTAAAGTTAATCCGTCCTACCAATTTTTATTACTTAAATTAATTATTTTTAGAATAAAAAAAAAAAAAAAACTTTTCATCATATCGATTTCTAAAATGGTGATATCCATAGATTTTACAGTTTTTTTATTATATGGTCATGTTATTACATAGATTTTTATTTATGAGTTTTTTTTTTTTTTTTAATACATATGCTCTATTTTTTTGGCTTATACTATACTAAATGATAACAACTGTCCAGGTTTACATGAGTGTCTTTTGGATGCTGTGACACTATACATTTGCTAAGCTACGTCTTAGCAAATGTATTGCTGGCAATGGGACAATTCATGTCGACAATGTAAGGATGTTGTAAGGCTAATAACTGAAGGTGCAGCGTCTAGCATTCAAAAGACGCCATTATCAACCGAGCCTAAAAATGCTGAGGCAGTGTGTTGTCTTACCTCAAAGCTAAAAATATTTATAAAGGATCTTTAGTTTCAATATTATAGGTAAGGAAATGGCTCCTTAGAAAAGTGAAACCCTAAATCTTGTAGATTCTTAATTTTTATTTATTTGTTTAACAATGTTATACTTATTATATTGAATGTCTATTTAAATAGTTATAAATGCTATTGAAAATTAAATTAGTCTGAAGTATTAATGCAATAAAACATTCCAATCAGAAACATTCCTCAATATTTGTTGTATCTTTTTTTGAAAAAAAAAAATTGCACTTTGCACATTATCATCTAGAAATTATCATCTTGAAAAATCAGCACTATAACTAGAGTATTAACTTTTGTGAATCTTTACTCCATTTATATTTAGATATAGTTTTTTGTTACATTCAATATAAAATTGAAGAAACTATATTTCCAATTTATACAATTTGGAAGATGTATCTTTAAAATTCTAACTATATTTAAATGCCCTAATTATTGTTACTATATTCTTCTTATAAGTTGGCTTTAATACTAATCGTGATTTATTATTTTTAGCAAATTTACTGTGTGGATTTTTTATATTAAAGAAAGTTATATGGATATTTTATATATTTATTTGAGTTTCGTATTAATAAGGTAGTAAAATGTTATAGAATATTTTTATGTATTGTGTTGTTAACAAGATTTTTTTTTTTTTTTATTGAATAATTTATTTGTATGAATAATAATAATAATTTAAATATTTATTTTGTAGTTTTTTTTAAGTTCTATTTAACATGGCTATTTAGGCTTGCATTAATTAAATATAATTATTTATCTAGGGGCATGACAGTGCCCCAGCCAAGTCGAGCACAGCTGTACCATCCTTTACTGGAACCAACTCAAGGCATTTTGAACCCCCTCTATTTTCTTAATAAATATACTTCATATTATGTAAAATTTATTTTAAAGAGTTCATTAAAACTGAACCAGAACTAAAAGTTTCATCATATTAGTTCATAAGATATATGAGGCTTAAGTTTTGTTATTTTGTCACTGATCTATTGACTCATCTCATCATACTTCTAAGGCACTTCTAGCAATCCTAGACACTTGAAATTTTGTATATTGGTTGAATTTAATGTAAAAATAAAGGAAACATTAAAAAAAAAATCCGAACTAACAACATTACTTACTTGTTCTGGATAAATTAGACCTACAGTCTGTGCCAAACGAGAGTTACTGCGTTGACAGCGTGGGAAAAACTAACAAATGGGGTGGAGAGCCAATGAGAGCTCAAGATTTGCCCTCTGGATAGCCATATAAGAAGGTAAATGTAGTGGCTTTATTTTTCCCTCAGAGTTTGGCCAATTTGTGTGTAACTCGATTTCACGCACAGTCAACGCACAAACTCTCGTTTGGCACAGACTGTAGTAGAACTTATTTGGACTGGGGTGTACTTGGCTTAACCAATGATCTCACAACGCTTTACCCGAGACTTGGCTTATTTTTTACATAAGTGTTTTTGTTGGGATAATCTTTACTGCAAAAAGCAACTTTTAGTTTTTTTTTTTTTATATTTTAAACTTTGTCTTCGACACCACGTTATTTTGGCATTTTCTTCTCCCTCCTTGTTTTTTTTTTCTGGCACTGACAATGGTAAGTTTTGGCTGATAATTAGTTTTGTAAAATAATCAGTTATAAGTGGAATTGCGGTGTATTAGGCTAGAAGATGGATTGGTAGAATATTTTAATTTTGAATAATAAGACGTGCCTCTCTACAAATAGTTATTTTATTCTATAAGTCAGTTTTTAACCACAAATCATTTTAGTGCTATAATATTTATCTTTAGTGATATTTCCAACCCAAGATGAGTCATAGCAGAGAAATTAATTAATTTCATTATCCTCACCACACTGCAAATAAGATAAACTTAAAAAATGCTTATCAATAATTTTAAAACATGCTTTCTTAAGGTTAGCATGTGTTATTTCAACAGGTATGTACAAAGAAACACTTTCAATTTACCCTTTTTCCTTGGGTTCCTGTTTAGCACCTTTATCTGAGGAATAAATAGAAATTGTCGTCTTTCCTTTATATTGTTGGTCCCAAAGTTAAGGGAACCAATTTAATATAAAGACAAGGCAAGGGTTCTTGACTTTGAACTAAGGATGATTTATTGAGATGTATGTTTATTAGAATGTGAAGTTCAGCAGGTATGATTTGTTTTCTTTAAATAGTTAAGGTATTCGCCTCTAACTTATTAAAGGTATTGATCAATCAATGTTTTCACCGATTGTTTTCATGAACGGGGATCAACACAAATGAAGAGTTGTAGCACACAATTTGTCATCAAATTATTTGATTATCTTTCAGTGAATCACTTAATTCCAATTCCTCCTGAACACACAGGCAACAGCCTTTGAATTTTCAATTAAAATGAGTTCTTTCTGTGTGCATGTAAATTTTTGTTCTCATAGAGTTATAGTCAAGGGACAGTTGTTCTATTACGCTGCTTATTAAAATCCTAAACATTTTGTTAAACAATTCCTGAAAACAATGTAAACAACTTTTTTTCAACTGCTGAACTCTAGCCTTCTATTCCTGAAAACTGTGTAAATAACTTTTGTTGTTAATAAACAACTGCTGAACCTTAGGCAAGCTGGTACATTGTAGGGAATTGTAAATGTGTCACTGGTTCTCTCCTCTCTCCCTTTAAAGTTAATTTATTATTCTTAAGTTTCAAAACCTCAATAAATTGTCTTTCTTGATGTTGGTCACAAACAAAATAAAAATACATCTCAATAAAATCATTCTTAATTATAATAAATATAATTTCCTCTTTTTTTTCTTTATATTTTATTCTTTATAAAATACATTTGTCAAGAAACAATACACGGTACAGGCACTACAATCCTGTCTTAATAAATAGCCTCCTATAATTTCATTCGACCACAAAAAAATAACATATTGTAAAATAAATATTATTTTTAAGAACAATCAATAATATAAAATAAATAAAACCTTTAATAGATAAAAGTTATACTTCTCATAAAAAGAGATACATTTATAATTAACAGTAATTAATTATCAATCTAAATTTACAAATCTTAAATACAATATGACAATTTTTTTTTATTGAGCCCATAAGTTTTTTTTTAAAAAAATCTTAAATTAAAATAATTTATAACTTTTAGTCTATTCTTATCATCTCTTATAAAAAGTATTTTTAAGATTTTATTTATTTTTTATTTTTATTTTTTTTAAATATATGGTTTACATAATTAAACTAACTTTGGTATTTTATTTTAAATGATAATTCGTTTGTTTCATATATTTTTGTGATATGTTACATATATTATTATATTAAATATATTGCAATTTACAGCATATTCTTCCCTCAAATTGGGCAATTTTACATCTGCAATTTCAAGAATAATTTACGCCCTGTTAGGCATTGCCCTTCTAACAAAGTAAAATGGTTGAGGTTCTGATTTTTATCTTTTTATATGAGGTGATAAGAATGGATATTATGAATTAAAAGTTTATTAAAATCAGTTATTTATATATAAATTAAAATTGATAAAAACAAGCTGATGAAATTAAAGTATAAAATAATATTCAATAATATTAATGATAGTTTCAATAATTAAATTTATCTTTCAAAACCAATTACTAATTAAAGGTACATTCATTTAATTAGTATAATAAATAGGATTGAAGATAAAGTATTACAAAAGATAATAAGTTTAGTAAATGATGAATAATTAAAAGATAAGGTGAATAAATAATATTGTAAAAGGATAATAGATAATTTTAAATGACAATGAATATTAAAAATATAACAGAAAAAGAAAATTTATTATTAAATAAAAGAATTGAGGTAAATAAACCATTGATGACAGTAACAAGGTGGGATAAAATAAATTATAAATATCAAAGGATAAAAAAAAATATATATATAAAAAAATTGTATCAATCAAAAACAAATAATAATATGGAGATATATAAGTATCCAGTCATATAATGACGGGATAGGATTGATAATGAGATAAATTAAATGGATGTTAAATTATATCAATAATAAATAATTGAAGATGAAAAATAAAATAACATAATGAAGGGAGGTGATTGACAATCACAAATCAAATGGTCAATAAATGACAAAGAGATAAATCAAATTATCAATAAATGACAAAGAGACAATCAATAAATGACAAAAAAATAATCAAATGATCAATAAATGACAAAGAGATAATCAAATGATCAATAAATGACAAAGAGATAATCAAATGATCAATAAATGACAAAGAGATAATCAAATAGTCAATAAATGACAAAGAGATAATCAAATGATCAATAAATATCAAAGAGATAAATAAATTTGACAATAACCGGCAGAGATAAATCAATTCAATCATAATTAACATAAGAAATAAGTCAAATTGGTAATGAGTAATACAATTAAAAAGTGTATAGTAAATTTATGAAGTGTTTAGATTTTAAAATAGATAAATTCCAAATACAAATAAACAGAAAATAATTATGGAGAGATATCATGAACAATAATTTACTCAAAGATAAATCAAATTAGCAATAAATAAATAAATTGGTTAAACAAATTAAGAGATATTGTCATAAAAATAAATTCTATTAATACAGAAAATAAAAGAAAAGTTGTGAAAAAAACAAAATTAATTTTAACAAAATATCAATAAGTAAAACTATTTACATTTATTCGTTATGATTTTTATTAAGCATTCTTGATTTATAAAAATAATGAAAAAAAACTTTTTAAAATGTTAATTATACATATGGGTTGAAATTGATCGAAGAAGATTAAGAAGAAATATAAATGTGACTAGAAAAACAACTAATAAAATAATAGATAATTAGCATTTAAATTATTATATTATAATATTATTATGCAAGCTTAATTAATAATTTCTTAAAAACTTAATTACACAAATTTCTTACAATTATTCGAAGACTGTCAGAAAATTTCAGGTGGATTTTACTTTCTTGGCTTAAAAATGTAACATTATAGTTTTGTTTGTTGTAATTTCAGATTTGTTTTACTTTTGCCACTTTTTAAAATATTTATATACTTTTTAATTATTTTTATATAATTAACAAGTCTAATATTTCTATAATGTGCTTTAAAAAATTAAATTAATATTGCGAAATAATTAATTAATAACAAACAAAATAATGGCACATGAATTTTTTCCAAGTTGAGCCCAATATTGACTTTTCGTCTTAATATTGTTATATTTAATGGCAAATGTTTCTAATGAGTAGCACAAATGTCAATTTTTATTACAAATTTTATTTTACAAAAAGCCACTGTAATTGTGAAAACAATCTATATATAATAGATATTTTTTCATTACTCACAATTATTATTAATTAATAAATTTATGAAAATTAATTAATTATTAATTATTTATATTAATATACAAATTTAGGTGAGTTCTATAGCACTGTTTTCTGCGGACTGAGTCTAATAAATCTAGATCTTCTGGTGGAGACTGTCTAATAAATCTGTATCTTCTGGTGGAGACTGCAAGAGATATTTTGTGAATCCCAACATTTTAAACCCATTACAGGGATCCTTCTCAAGGTTGTTGTTTATAATGAGTCATTTTTAACTTTCAATCAGTTGCAAATGACTCATCATGAACAACAACCTTGAGTGATGATCCCTGCAATGGGTTTAAAATGTTGGGATTCACAAAATCTCTCCTGCAGTCTCCACCAGAAGATCTAGATTTATTAGACAGTCTCCACCAGAAGATCACTTTAATCACCAGAAGATTTATTTAACTTCCAATCAGTTGCAAATGACTTTTTTGATTGCAAACTGACAGTTCACAGGGATTAACAAAATCTCTAATGCAGTCTCCTCTAGAAGATTTATTAAATTAAGGTGGGTATCAATAAAAAATAAAAACTAAATAGTAAAACTATTAATAAATAAATAATAAATACATTATATTTTTTTAAATTATTAAATTTATAAAAATACATATGTAAGATTACTTTAGTTGAACATTTGTTTACTATTAAAATTAAAATGAATAAATTATAAATCCACAAAATAGACAGAAAATTTAAGTTATGCTAAACAAACGATATCATTATATTATGTTGGATTTTTCAACTGAACTTATACAGATTTTGTGCTGAATGCAATTCAAGAGTAAATTTAAATTTAATATCAAACTATTAAGATCAAATATTCAGTTTACTCGTTTCAAACTTATCTCATTGGGCATAATAATGTTTTAATGACTAATGCCTTGCCATACATGAACTGATAGTGACTAATTTCTTGTCACAAGTGGATAGTGACTGATTTCTTGACACAAGTTAACTGATAGTGACCTATCGTTACATATAGTTTGTTAATAAATTGTGTTATTTAAGTTTTTAATATTATTGATAAACTGATCATGGTGTACCCTTAAGTTTTTATCTACTTTACACCAGCACTTTCTCTCTATTTTCACAATTAACTATGGCACACTCCCTTTTTGAAATTTTTATATATTGATCATAGCAATAATAATAATTTTTTACTTTAATTTTAATTAAATGCATTATTAATTAATTATTATTGGGTGTTTAAATTAATTTTAAAAAAATAGTAAACATTTTGTTCAATTTTTGGCTCTTCTAGCAAATTTCCAATTTGAAAATATCATTTAATGTATATAGATAACACAAAATTAAAATAACTAATAATAAAATGAAGCACAATAGAATTAAGTTATAAAAAAAATGGCTGAATAAATTTTTGAGCAAAATAACATTTAAATGGAAATATTTTAATGAAAATTTATGTTAAATAAATATATTTTTTGTATAATGAATATTATTTATATTCTAAGAAAAGGAAATAAATTNAATTCAATACACATTGCAAAGAACAAAAAAAAAATAAATAAGTAAGAAGATTTCAGGTACTAAAAATAAATTTTAAAAAAAAAGTTAGTTTTATAAAATTAATAATGTTAGACAAATAGAATAAAACTAAAACATAAATAAACTATTTACAAAAGGACATAAGTGTAAACATTATAGCATTAATTTGCATTTTAACAATATCATTATTTGCATAACTTTGTTTTTAGATCTAATTTAACGAAAAATCATGAAAAAATTCCCCTTTTCACATTTGAGCCAAAATCTTATTTTTGGAATCCACAGAAATTTTTCTAGAATATAAAATAATTGATAATAATCATGACCTGGACGGTTCATCTGTAATTTCCATTACATTCAATGGTTTTTTCTTGTATCATAATTATTATTTCAAAATAACAAACTATTATAACAGTTGTTATGGAATTAGGTTTTAGGGGTTAGGACCTAATCTCAAGAACCTAAATACCTTAGCAATAACACCTTAAATTAAGTTATTGCTTTGTTTTCTAAATTCATCTTGTAAATTCAAGTTCTGATTTAAGTTCAGATTCTATGAGGTGGGATGTTTATTTTATTTATTTTTATACTCGTATATTCAAGTTATTTCTAACAAAATATTTACAGTAATAGCTGTTTGGCTTTAGCTGCTTCATTATTTTATATTTTAATTATATTAATATTGACATTTAAGTCAAAATTTATATCATAGAGTAAAGGTTAAGACTATAATTAATATTCTTTTATACAGTTATTACTTAGTTTTAAAGATGTGTGGTTTTTTGAACGGATCTAATCCTATTACCATGATAATCTAAAATAGAAATGATCTAGAATCTAGATTACGTTAGGGATATATAGAGCTCATGACAGAGAAATGTTCTTGAAATCTTCAAAATAATATAATTTAGGCTAAACGCTACAATTTAAGATTTAAATTAGTAGCAAAAATTATTGAAACACTTCCAAAGATCATTACTCTACAGTTCGCTTATGTTTGCATCAACTGGGGTACATAGAACTCATATGTTTACTTCTTGTTTCGATCGAAGATGACTCTACTTCTGCAACTTGGGTTTCACGTAGGCAATTTAATATCTTGCTTTGTTATTAGTTAATAAGAGCATCTTGTTAACCAATAGACCTTGAGGTCCATGCTTTTTCTAAACTCAGAAGCTGAGAACCTAATGACCTAAATGTAGAAGAGCTACTATAGAATTTAAACGATTAAAAGAGCCCAAGCTCAAATGGTTTAAACAGCTCTTCTGATGCATCTTCCAGAAAAACCACTTCTTTAAAACTTTTTTACTCCATGATATTTCTTAGTTTAATATTTTACACATTCATTGTTATACTTAATACATAATATTTATATAATAAATATAGCTATTATTATTCTTATGACATTAAATAAAAAATTACCTTTAGTATCTTTTAGTTTTTTTTTTTTTTAAATTTAAAATTAAACTTATAAATATATAAAAATTAAATGTTAAGGTTTTACATTTTTTTATTTTTTAACAATTTTTTTAAAAACACATTTACATCATAAAATTAAACATCAATAAAAAATAAAANAAACACATTTACATCATAAAATTAAACAATTTTAAAGTATAATAAAATAAATTATATATATTAATTAATAATATTCCTTGAGTATTTGTTATATACAAATATGTATCTTTATCGAATTCGATGAGCTTTTTCTTTGTTTCTTTTAGGCACAATATATTTTTTTTTTGTTGATACAAATTAGGCAAATGTTTAAGAAATTTCAAATTTGGCACAATAGTAAATAAAAAGTAATCAGTCAAAATATAACGTAAAAGAAATTTAAAAATTGGACAAATAAGAATTTACTGTGAAATATTTAATGCGGAGGAAACGAGGTTTGCGGTGATTTAGAAAATAAGTAATAGGACGCAGATGACTTTTGGCTAAATGGAATATTTTCGGCCAAGTGGAGATTGGTCTCTTGTTATATACTCTTTGTACTATGTGTTATTTCAAGAGTTCTGATGTGGGTAGGTATTATTTTAAGTATCTCAGAGAGACATGACTCAATATTTAAGAAAACAAGGTGTTAATTTCTTTATTTTTGCTTTCTCTATTTACCACAGTTAAGAGAAAACATGAGAATTATAGAAAATCTACTTATAAATGAAAGAATACCATATATTCCAAATCATAACTATTTTAAGTGTTATTTTATTCTTGAATTTTTACGATCAATCGATCAAATTCTGTCTTTCTTGCCTAATCTTATTCTTGGCTTTAAAATAATGTATGTCTTATATGTATTTTAAGATTTGGCTTATCTAATTATTAGATGCTGTTATGAATAATTTACTTTTTTAATAGAGACTTTAGTATAATTTTTTCAGTCCTCTCAAGATATTACTTATAAAAACAAAGTTAGCGAAAATTATAATTTTTCGTTATTATTCTTCATATTTAAAAGATCGAATTTAGATGTAAAATTTTATTTAATTTCTCACTCTACTCTCTATTGTAACAATATTTTATTAATATAATAATTAAATTTCATTTAATAAAACAAAATATTTGAATTATTTTATTCTGTATTTTAAAGTAATTTACTTGGCTAATTATGTTCAAATTTTATTATTTTTCTCCTGCGGTAATAAAATTATACTATAATATAGCAAGCCGTTAAAGCTCGTGACAACTGGCTTAATTTTATGTTTAGAAAAAAGTAAAATTAAGTACATTAATTTAGATGTCTATTTAGATAAGTTATATATCTATTTGAAGACCAACACATCAAAACAAACATTTATTTTTATTGGAATAAATGTGGTTGGCTAATCTTAGCATTAACAAATCATTTCGAGGTGAGTCGTCGCCGTCGGGACACTACGCTATCATATAAATGATTAGGACTTTGTCCGGCTAAGCCCATCTTTATGTTCTTATATATATGTTATGTTAATAACCAATCATTGGTTATTGAAAAGGAAGGTCAGTAGAAAGTTCTGTTATTATTTTACAATTAATGTAATCAGACAAAAAAATAAAATCTCTTTATGAGCAAATGGAATTAAACAAGGGGACACAAAATTAGTCACTGCAAAAGTGGGTTGTTTTCTATGTAAAAAGTGAGGTTACATCGAATAATTATTGTATTTATATACACGCACATTTTATGTATATATTTATTTCATTTATTGCGGGGTTATCATCATTTATATAATATTGCAGTGTCCCGACGACGCACCTCGAAATGATTTGTTATTGCTAAGCTAAGACAACCACATTTATTCCAAAACAAATAAATGTTGATTTGTTGGTCTTCAAATAGATATAATAACTTATCTAAATTAATTTACCTAATTTTATTTTTGTTTTAAGTATAAAATAAAGCCTGATGTCATAGGCTTAACGGCTCATAGTCGATAATACTGTTTAACATACTATATATTTTTCGAGAAAAAAAAAAATCGTTATCATTCAATTAAAAAAAAATATCTTGACTGCAATTAGCCAATAATCCTGTAATTTTCATTTAATATCTTGCTAGTTTAAGGTTTTTTTTTTGGTTTTTTTTTTTTACACTCCTAAAAAAACTGGGACTAACCTAGATTTCCATTTTTTTTAACAAGTCCACATCTGCTAATAACGAAAAAGAGAAAGAAGGAACAGGTACAACCTTTTTGCTTCATTCTATTCCATTTTGTTCTGCTTTCCGGAAGCTTTTAATCAAAGAAGAAAAACAACTTGTTTCCGAAAAAAATATAATAACTATGTAATTTTATTTCATTATTTCTTCCTCCTTTTTTTTAATCTATGTACTCTGAATTTACGGCGGTGTATACATACAATTTATAAATTGAACTACATTCTTAATATTAGTTTGTATNTTAGTCGCTTTTAATGACAGCTTTTTGTGAAGCAAGTTATAGTATAGTATTAGTCAAATTGTCTCTGGTATTGTCCATAATTATTGTCTTAATGGTCTAAATTAAATTGATAAGTCAAGGTATTTGTATTATGTCTCAAGTAGCAAATTAATAGTATAGTATTAGTCAAATTATCCCCCTTATTGTCAATAATGTTTGTCTTTATGGTCGAAATTAAATTGATAATTCAAGGTATTTGTATTTAGTCTCAAATAGCAAGTTTTAGTATTGTATTAGTCAAATTGTCACAGTTATTGTCCGTAATATTTAGTCGCTTTTAATGACAGCTTTTTGTGAAGCAAGTTATAGTATAGTATTAGTCAAATTGTCTCTGGTATTGTCCATAATTATTGTCTTAATGGTCTAAATTAAATTGATAAGTCAAGGTATTTGTATTATGTCTCAAGTAGCAAATTAATAGTATAGTATTAGTCAAATTATCCCCCTTATTGTCAATAATGTTTGTCTTTATGGTCGAAATTAAATTGATAATTCAAGGTATTTGTATTTAGTCTCAAATAGCAAGTTTTAGTATTGTATTAGTCAAATTGTCACAGTTATTGTCCGTAATATTTAGTCGCTTTTAATGACAGCTTTTTGTGAAGCAAGTTATAGTATAGTATTAGTCAAATTGTCTCTGGTATTGTCCATAATTATTGTCTTAATGGTCTAAATTAAATTGATAAGTCAAGGTATTTGTATTATGTCTCAAGTAGCAAATTAATAGTATAGTATTAGTCAAATTATCCCCCTTATTGTCAATAATGTTTGTCTTTATGGTCGAAATTAAATTGATAATTCAAGGTATTTGTATTTAGTCTCAAATAGCAAGTTTTAGTATTGTATTAGTCAAATTGTCACAGTTATTGTCCGTAATATTTAGTCGCTTTTAATGACAGCTTTTTGTGAAGCAAGTTATAGTATAGTATTAGTCAAATTGTCTCTGGTATTGTCCATAATTATTGTCTTAATGGTCTAAATTAAATTGATAAGTCAAGGTATTTGTATTATGTCTCAAGTAGCAAATTAATAGTATAGTATTAGTCAAATTATCCCCCTTATTGTCAATAATGTTTGTCTTTATGGTCGAAATTAAATTGATAATTCAAGGTATTTGTATTTAGTCTCAAATAGCAAGTTTTAGTATTGTATTAGTCAAATTGTCACAGTTATTGTCCGTAATATTTAGTCGCTTTTAATGACAGCTTTTTGTGAAGCAAGTTATAGTATAGTATTAGTCAAATTGTCTCTGGTATTGTCCATAATTATTGTCTTAATGGTCTAAATTAAATTGATAAGTCAAGGTGTTTGCATTAAGTCTCAAGTAGCAAGTTTGGTATTGTATTAGTCAAATTGTCACAGTTATTGTCCGTAATATTTAGTTGCTTATTAATATATCTGTTATTATTTAGTTAAGAAAAATTATTTTGACATTTCATGTTTAGGCTATGGAAAAAGCGTTACGTTACCAAAAAACTCAGAAAAGTGTAACAGGGAGTTAAAAAGCTATAGGAAGTGGTGCAATCCAGTCTCCAGCTGTAGGGCCTTTCCCCTACCGCGTTTCGCAGGGCAAAGAATGTCAAAAAGAGTTCTACTGGTACCAGGGAACTAGGCAGTTGCAGGAATCATAGTCGCACTAGACATTGAACTAGGCTAGAGGAAATTTTAATTACTTATTTAATCTGTGGTTCATTGTTTTCTGTCAAGAAGTTTGTGTTACGAATTAGTAATTCTGTGAAATAATGTGATATTTAAGTTATACATTTGTCATTTATCGATGTAATCTTTAGTTTTTAGTTCAATTAGTAAAAGTATGTAGCCGCTAGTTAACATGTCAATGTTATAATTTATAATATAGTATAATGTAAGAGTATATCTTTGTTTTTGTCTTTGGCTATATAATCAGTAGTCTGTATTTAGATGTTGAGTCGTTCTAAATTATTCACCTGTAATAGTGGTGCATTGTTCTTGATTAATTTATTCAGTGATTTATTATTATTGGTTAAACTGTCCTATTGTCTCTATTAGATTTTACGACGTGTAGCTGTGTCCTTTCTGTGTTTTTGGGATAATAAAATTTAACTGATACGTTTTAACTATTGTGTAAAATCAATTAAGAGCAGTTCCCTGGTACATTATTTGGTAGCTTCCTGCAGTGCCGGCCCGAGGCAAGTTTTAGGATGGAGCGAGATCCAATTTCGGCGCCCCTCTTTGCTTGCTTCTAATTTCTAATACAAGTGTGTCGTGTGTCGTTAGCAGCACATTAATGAAAGGGGGGGTGTACACATTCCGGGATGGGGGTTCGGGGTCCCACCCCCGGAAAATTTTGAAAATATGACCACTCAAAACACTGTTTACTTGCATCTTTTAGGAGAAATTTGATTTTAACTCTTTGTCATAAAACAAAGTAAACCTACGGTGTAGTTAGTTGAAAATAGTATGAACACAATGTATTTTAACAAAAAATCGGTCTGAGATAAATCAGACAAACTTTCTCATATACGAGTTCATATTCACTTAGCCCGATGTTTCCCATTTATTAGTTTTTGGATGTACATTTAATTATTTTGCTGAGCATTTCATCAAAATATACCATAAAAATAACTTATCCCGGGCGGGGAATCAAACCCGGGCTCTCTCCGTCCGCGATTTAAGCTATTTTCTCCGGAACTAGATTTGTCCCGGGAAAACGGCTTTTATCATTAGATTAGTATTTAAATGGGCTACATTTTAGAATTTTTTAATCAAAATCGTCGGAACCGTTTTCAAGAAATAATTTTTTTTCGCGTTTTTTAGAGTTAGTGGGGGGTAGCGCCCCCCAAATTTGAAGCTAAAATTCTTTTCTCAATTTCGCCTCGGGGTATGATTTTTCTGAACATGTATGCCCAATTTCGTCAAACTCGGCCCAGTAGTTTAGGCTCCAGGCGTCTACACAGTCAGACGACAGACGACGGACAGACATTTTTTAAAAACCACTTTTGGGACTCAAGGGAACCTCAAAACGTGTAAATCCAACAAAATCTCGAAATTGAATTTTCGCGCCATCACAATAATTTCTCTTTATATGAGAAAGTAAAAAATAGCAAACTGAAATAGTAATCTAAAAATAGTATATGTAAAAAGTTGTGCTCCTAATCATTGTAGATTAAATAGATCAGTAAATAGCCATTACGCAATAATATTTAAAATCTATAATAAGCTATGTAATTTAGTCAGTAGTTATGAAAAGCAATAAAAACATTTTTTTTAGAATTGAAATTATATAAAGTTTAGTAGTTCAAAACGGGACATTGGATTTTGAGGGGGTGGTAAAGCCATTGCAGTACCCAGACGAAGGTGGGGGACCTAGCAAAATTTTGAGAATTTTAAGAAAAAAATTGCATTTTTTAGTAAAGTTGTCTCTTTTGACGTCAATCTGCACTATTTGGCCGATTTATTTCGTATTTTTAACTGCCAAAGTTCCCAACTAAACCAGAACGTCGCTCTCCTCGCNAATTACATAATTTTTTTTTAAAAAGAAGGTAAATCTTGATTACTTGTTCCTCTAATACTTTTTTAATTATGATAAAAAAATGTTTTATTATAAAAAAAAGAAAGAAGTTATCTTTCTCGGTAGATCTTCAGTAATTTGTTGTAAAAATTCATGATGGTTTCAGGTTAATTAGCACGTTTTTTTAGAATATGTCGTCATTGCGTATTTTTTTTAACATAAAACAATGAATTAAAATTTCATGTTTTATGCTCTTGCAGTAAAACTTTTTAAAAAATCACATTTCACTATCTCTGAGTTATCTGACAATATTAATGTGTTGTCACATGATCGATTTTAAAGTTATCGTACTTTATAAAATATGTAGTTTTAAATCTTTTTTGTCTTTGATTTAATCTATTTAATATAGTCATTGTAATATTTTGTTTTAGCTCGTTAATCTTATATTTAGTCAGCTTATAGATGTGAAAAATGTCAATTAAGTAAATCGTAAGGCGTAAGAAATGCGCTAAATATTATTTTGTAATTCGCCTGTCAATAGACAGTAGTATTACTTATTTTTTTAACTATGTATAACAGTAGTAGTATATTAGTTAGAGAATAAAGTATTAGTCAATTGTCATTATGTAAAACTAGTTCGTATTTTTTGTCTTTATGCTCGAAATTAGATTTAAACCTCTTATTTCGAGCTCTTATTCAGGCTTGTTTTAATTCCGTTTTTAAGTCCGTTTTACATAGTTATTTTAATTGAACTCATTTGGTAAGTATTTTATAATAGTATAAAGTCAAATTATCATATATTATGTCTGTTTAAATTTATGCTCGAAATTAGATTGATAAGTCATGTTTGTTTTCAGTCAGAGCAAGTTTTCTTTAAGGTATTTTTTGTTGTCTCGAGGTGCATGTTTTAGTATCGTATTAGTCAAGTTGTCTCTGGTATCGTCCATAATTTTTGTCTTTACACTTTAAATAAAATTGATAAGTCAAGGTATTTGTATTATGTCTCAAGTAGCAAATTAATAGTATAGTATTAGTCAAATTATCCCCCTTATTGTCAATAATGTTTGTCTTTATGGTTGAAATTAAATTGATAATTCAAGGTATTTGTATTTAGTCTCAAATAGCAAGTTTTAGTATTGTATTAGTCAAATTGTCACAGTTATTGTCCGTAATATTTAGTCGCTTTTAATGACAGCTTTTTGTGAAGCAAGTTATAGTATAGTATTAGTCAAATTGTCTCTGGTATTGTCCATAATTATTGTCTTAATGGTCTAAATTAAATTGATAAGTCAAGGTGTTTGCATTAAGTCTCAAGTAGCAAGTTTGGTATTGTATTAGTCAAATTGTCACAGTTATTGTCCGTAATATTTAGTTGCTTATTAATATATCTGTTATTATTTAGTTAAGAAAAATTATTTTGACATTTCATGTTTAGGCTATGGAAAAAGCGTTACGTTACCAAAAAACTCAGAAAAGTGTAACAGGGAGTTAAAAAGCTATAGGAAGTGGTGCAATCCAGTCTCCAGCTGTAGGGCCTTTCCCCTACCGCGTTTCGCAGGGCAAAGAATGTCAAAAAGAGTTCTACTGGTACCAGGGAACTAGGCAGTTGCAGGAATCATAGTCGCACTAGACATTGAACTAGGCTAGAGGAAATTTTAATTACTTATTTAATCTGTGGTTCATTGTTTTCTGTCAAGAAGTTTGTGTTACGAATTAGTAATTCTGTGAAATAATGTGATATTTAAGTTATACATTTGTCATTTATCGATGTAATCTTTAGTTTTTAGTTCAATTAGTAAAAGTATGTAGCCGCTAGTTAACATGTCAATGTTATAATTTATAATATAGTATAATGTAAGAGTATATCTTTGTTTTTGTCTTTGGCTATATAATCAGTAGTCTGTATTTAGATGTTGAGTCGTTCTAAATTATTCACCTGTAATAGTGGTGCATTGTTCTTGATTAATTTATTCAGTGATTTATTATTATTGGTTAAACTGTCCTATTGTCTCTATTAGATTTTACGACGTGTAGCTGTGTCCTTTCTGTGTTTTTGGGATAATAAAATTTAACTGATACGTTTTAACTATTGTGTAAAATCAATTAAGAGCAGTTCCCTGGTACATTATTTGGTAGCTTCCTGCAGTGCCGGCCCGAGGCAAGTTTTAGGATGGAGCGAGATCCAATTTCGGCGCCCCTCTTTGCTTGCTTCTAATTTCTAATACAAGTGTGTCGTGTGTCGTTAGCAGCACATTAATGAAAGGGGGGGTGTACACATTCCGGGATGGGGGTTCGGGGTCCCACCCCCGGAAAATTTTGAAAATATGACCACTCAAAACACTGTTTACTTGCATCTTTTAGGAGAAATTTGATTTTAACTCTTTGTCATAAAACAAAGTAAACCTACGGTGTAGTTAGTTGAAAATAGTATGAACACAATGTATTTTAACAAAAAATCGGTCTGAGACAAATCAGACAAACTTTCTCATATACGAGTTCATATTCACTTAGCCCGATGTTTCCCATTTATTAGTTTTTGGATGTACATTTAATTATTTTGCTGAGCATTTCATCAAAATATACCATAAAAATAACTTATCCCGGGCGGTGAATCAAACCCGGGCTCTCTCCGTCCGCGATTTAAGCTATTTTCTCCGGAACTAGAATTGTCCCGGGAAAACGGCTTTCATCATTAGATTAGTATTTAAATGGGCTACATTTTAGAATTTTTTAATCAAAATCGTCGGAACCGTTTTCAAGAAATAATTTTTTTTTCGCGTTTTTTCAGAGTTATTGGGGGGTTGCGCCCCCCAAATTTAAAGCTAAAATTCTTTTCTCGATTTCGCCTCGGGTTATGATTTTTCTGAACATGGCGTCTGCACAGTCAGACGACAGACGACGGACAGACATTTTTTAAAAACCACTTTTGGGACTCAAGGGAACCTCAAAACGTGTAAATCCATCAAAATCTCGAAATTGAATTTTCGCGCCATCACAATAATTTCTCTTTATATGAGAAAGTATAAAATAGCAAACTGAAATAGTAATCTAAAAATAGTATATACATATAATATAATTAAAGTTGTGCTCCTAATCATTGTAGATTAAATAGATCAGTAAATAGCCATTACGCAATAATATTTAAAATCTATAATAAGCTATGTAATTTAGTCAGTAGTTATAAAAAGCAATAAAAACATTTTTTTTAGTATTCCAATTATATAAAGTTTAGTAGTTCAAAACGGGACATTGGATTTTGAGGGGGTAGTAAAGCCATTGCAGCACCCAGACGAAGGTGGGGGACTCCGGGGGACCTAGCAAAATTTTGAGAATTTTAAGAAAAAAATTGCATTTTTTAGTAAAGTTGTCTCTTTTGACGTCAATCTGCACTATTTGGCCGATTTATTTCGTATTTTTAACTGCCAAAGTTCCCAACTAAACCAGAACGTCGCTCTCCTCGCCGGCGATGTAAGATGTAACTTACATCTTATATGGGGTAAGTGGGGGAGGGTGTTCTGGCTGCACACTCGACTAGCGCCCGTCTCTACAGATAAGCGCCTATTTCAAAACTCTCAGCGAGCGATCAAAACCATTTTCTATGTTTTCTATTTTGTTTTTTGTTTAGACAAAGGAAAGAGAGCTTTATCTATGTACCTAAGTTTCGGAATTTGTCATTCGCTTACTCGCCACATCCTCAAAAAATCGTAAGGCTAAGCAAAAAAAAAAAAAAAAATGTTTACTTCTTTCTTTCACCTGGCCGGCGCCCCCTGGGACTTGGCGCCTGGAGCGGCCGCTCCGTTCGCCCTATAGTAGGGCCGGCCCTGGCTTCCTGTATTGGATAGTAGCCTATGTTTTGTACAGTTTTACTTCCAAGCTTACTGCCATAGTCAATAATAGTCAATAGTTGTTCTTAATGTTATGTCTACTGCCGGTTTCTGTTCATTGTTTTTTAGATTGGGTTTTTACACTGTACATTTTTCAATAGTGAGTTGTTCTTACTATGATTAGTATGTTTTTAGTTAATGAAGTTGTGCTTAATCGGTCAATGTTTACATATACTTGTGTTCTAGTTCTCCGTAAGACATCATAAACTATTATTTCTTGGTGTATTATCGTATACGTCGAGTACGTTATGTCGTAAAATTATTTCTTTTAAGTTCATGTATTGTCCATGTCTTATATGTTGTCAGTTGTAATTGATCAAATCTACCTGTTTTCTGTTGTCCTTTTCTGTTGTCATAGGTCAAATATTCTTGTTTTAATGTTATCAGTGTTAAATGTGCCTAAGTTGTCGCTAGTCAAAATCCTCGTAATCTTTTAGCTTTGTAAATAGTTTGCTACAATTTGATATTACTTATTGTCAATGTACAGTGTATGTGATTTGATTACCACGCAAGTGACTTAAAGTCAGAAGTAAAGATAGATAACTTAAAAGTTAAAACTTAAGTACTGCATTTGATGACTATGACTGTCCTTGTGTTCTGTTTTTCATTCATATTTATAAAGTCGGACTGTAATCACAGAAATGTCGCAAATTTCAAGGACTAATCTTATATATGTCACGCCTCCCTTTTAAATTTAAAGGTATTAGTTGTCATAATTTTTCTAGTTTATGAATTATTTGCATAATTACATGATTTAGTTGTTAGAGTTGTGAATTTCTGGAAGCATGTTGATATATGGAAACTGCAGTGGATTCGAACGTTCTACCGTTTCTATTATCTATTCTATTTTTCAGATGTTCTATCGTTCGTTATAATATGTCTGATTCAAATATGCATAATTCCTAGAAGGTCAAGTACATATAAGTTTAGTCATCAGTCATCAGTCTGGTATAAAGTTGCATTAAATTCTAACTAGTTAATCCAGTCAGTAGCCCTAGTATTGTTGTAGTAATTAATTATGGTGTTTAATTGCTGTAGAACTTAGTGGTATTATTATCTGTTAATCTTAACTCTTATCATTGTCAGACAATTATACGTGTAATCACTTACAGTAATACATTTAGTAACCTGACTCTAGAGATTTGTAGACAGCAAAGATTTGTCTTATTGGTCCGTCAAATTACTAATGTGCTATTACTAATGCTGTCGTTTGTGCTGCTGATGTATGTCCTTGTCAAGTCATATTATAATGCGGTAAATGGTAAATAGTTAGTTATATCTGATGTTAAAGAAATTTTGCATAAGATTGTTCCTTTGCAAATATTTGAGTAAGTTAAGAACTGTTAGATACTTTTTCAGTTTGTCGGGTCATATGTCAATGTTTTATTGTGTGGCATTAATGATTGGACTAAATAACTGTTTCTTCAGCTGTCACTGTTTAGATTTACTCTCTAATTATTTATATAGGTACCGTAATGGTAAAGTTGTCACTAAGATGCTAAAACACTATTGAAGGAAGAGTTAGATAGTTAGAAGGTAGCGATGCTGTGAATTTGTGTCAAGCGCTTGTTTGTTTGTTCAAAAACTTAACTCATCGTTATTCTAGTCAAAGTGAAAGAGAATACCTTCATTTAGGTCATTGGGTTTGATGTGAGGAATAGCTGAGAGTTGCAACGTGAGAGGTGAATATCCCAAGAAATTTAATCTTATGCTTTGAGTATCATTGTTTCTAAAGGTTCAAATGAACAGTATTAATTATTACAAAGAATACTCACATCGTAAGTTTTTTCTTTTAATTGAAAAACCCCACTAAGTAATCTTTGAATAGTTTTTTACTTACATAAAATGCAAATAGTTATTTTTAAACGGACTTATTCTATGCTTGGATGATTTTGTTGACCTTCATCCGACAACTATTTTTTCATTATATTTACTATGTTCATTAAATATTTTTAACATATAACTAAAACAATTTGATACCACAAGAGGATTGAAATTGTGTAATTGTTAAGTTTACTAATTGTAAATATTTGATATAAGTGTATTATGAACTAAATTTTACCAACAATCCGCTATTAAAAAATCACTGATTTTTTTTAGTACGTTCTCTTTTCAAAATATACAAAACGTCCAAGTTATTCTTTCATAAATTTTTGTTTTTGAGACTCTCTTTTATCTAAACTTTCCAACATCCACCTTATATAAAATTGAACGCAGTAATAAAAGCAGTAAAATTCAACGCAGCCTATCTATGATAACTAGTTATTATATACTTAAAACAACTCATGCCACTATTTATACTCTTCTTTCTCTTTTTAATCACTCATTTAAATCTGATTCGAAGCTAGTTACGCTTTGGGAGTCACTGGTAAAATTAAAATGCAAGCTTTTTTTGTAGCTCTGTTGGCATAAAAATTAATTTGTGGTACAAAAGTAGAGTAATCGTGGTTTTAAACGTTACTGGTTTAAGTTTTTAAACGGTAAATCATATGGAGATCAAAATTAATGAAAAAGTCAAATTTAATTGCTAAGGTCATCTTATATCATGTCGTTCGATTATGATAGAAGCGCAATCGGCCCCATCAACTCCGTATACTTCAAGACAATTATATAGCTTTAAGCGACTTAGTTTAATTTTTAGTTTGTTGCTTACTTCAGCTCTCGTTTGAATAAAAGTCAAAAATGCAATTAAAGTTATCCTCCACGGACAACATCGGAATTAGTTCTATTGAGCGAATTTTAGAATGAATTGGGATGGTCAAATCAAGCGAAGCTCTTAGTGAATGTTCATAAAAATTTGGGTGTGTTGTATGAACGCCGAGCCCACCTGTGCACTGTACCGGCGTCTAGATGCCTTGGAATGTTCTTTGAAGAGAAATGAAGAAAGGCTTTAAGAAAGGTGAGAGTCGATGACGGCAGGTGAAGTTCTGTCTGGCACTCCGGAACCCTTGAAGCTGACTTCATAAAGACCTCATTTGTAAGTTTTTTTTAGGGGTCAGGGTCTCTGGGTGGGTTCTCCCACCTCACCCCTGTTCATCGCAGGCTGTACTCGACCATTTTCCGTTCGGTCCCTTTCCCTCTCTGGTGCCTTTCTATCCGTCCGCATCTTCCTTTCAAAATACTCCGACAAAAAGAAATATGTTACTTGTTTTCTTTCTTCTCCAATGGTATTCGGCAAGTGTTCCATACAATAATTTTCACCTTAATAGTTCTCAAAACCAATTGTAATTAATCATTTTTAAGGAAGCTTCTTAAAAAAGACGATACAGCCTTCGATAAAGCCTATAGCCTTCGATGAAAAAAAGATTTAAATAAATCTAGGTCAAAATGATTTTATAAATTCTCCCTTCAGAATTCCTCTCGAAAGAAATTTATCAAGATGGTAAATGATGATCTGATTAAAACTTTTTTTTTTTTATTTCGTAGCAATCATCTGCTTACAATTTTGAATATTACGATAACATTCAGATCATTTGCATGCGATTTTTAAAACATTTAAAAATGAAGTCAAACCCTTATCTTTACGTGATCAGCTGATATTTTATATTCCGTTACAATCTTTAGATAAAGCTCAAATAAGATTCTTATGGTAATATAAAACTTCAAAAACAGGTTTTTTTAAACGTTATTTTGTGGAGAAACAAATGATTTTTAGTAAATTGTAAAGAAGCAAGTTTGTTTAAGAGTTAACCACCAAGTCGTTTGGTAGGTTCATAAAATAGCTTTAATTTTTAGCAGTTCAGTTGAAACGAAAATTTTTACGGATCAAATAAACAAGTGTAACATTTTGAGGGTGCTTCTCTCACTTACCTATAGGCTCAACATTAGATTCGTATTGAACGGTGGGATTACCCACCATTCACATCTTCTCTGATAATTTTGCGGACTGTGGTTTTAGGTGAGTGCTAATATACTTTGTTGATGCCTTTTTTGATAAATTTCACGCTTAATGATTTTTACTACTTCTTCAAACCACTATGAAATATGATCTCCGAAGTTGTATGTTGTTCCTGGATTAAGGAGGACTTCAGATACTCTTGCTAGAATCTTCTCTTTTCTTTTCGTCACAACTGACTATAAGAGCAAATTATGATCTATGTTAGCAAGATCATAATTTTGAATTCTCTATTTTAACCCAACTAGTTATCTCGGTTGAAATAATATAGACAGGAATATTGAGTGAACAATTAAGACTCTTCACTAGATTGGTCCCTGCTCGTTTACAGATGAAAGATTTGGAGAGTTCCTAATTGTCCAATAACTTGTAATTGCTCAATAAGCAGAAATTGTCTGTATAATCGAAGAACCACCGATGTTTTAAAATATTTCTCTAAAGGCAAAAGGCATTATTAAAGTAATTTGTTGAAATGATGCCTAATATATTTTAAATATCAGTTCACACTCAATTATGGATAAATTGCATTTACTGATTTCTTCGCTTCTTTTTTCGGAAGCTAACTTTAATTTTTTTGAACCCATTTTTTTAAAACGTTGATAATTTTTATTTTGTGTTTAGTGAGTCCTCCAAAAAAGTTAGTATGCAAGCTATTAAACACTTATACCATTATAAGCCTGTTATCCTCGACGAAATTATATATGTTCCATCATAGAAAAACATACGGAAGTATTTTTTGGGAGGGCTTGTCTAAACTAAAAGAGAAAAGAATTTAAAGTGGACTGGCACACTTTTGTAAGTTATCTTTTTTTGGAACGCAGGTTTTGATTATTACCCGTCTCTTCTATAGGGGGGAAAAAAAATGTTCTGATTAATCGTTTTTCGAATCCTAGCACATCTTTTTGATCTTTTTTTTTTCGTACCCTATTTTTGTATCGTCATTAGCATTTTAATAAACTGGAATTTTTTCACCCTCAAGGAGAACTGCCACTTTATCATCTATGTACGGAGAAAAGACCTTCCAAAAAAAACCTTCCAAGAGGATGCTTTGAAGTTGATTTCTGTGGGGCAGTAGGACCGGCCCGTTAGGTGAATCCCGCGCTCTACACCTGTTGCACTTGGATGCATCTTACCAGGTCAAGGCCAGGTTGTTTTCTTTTCCTTAAAGTCCTTTGTCCTGGGAGTCTTTAAGTTATCCGCTGGTAAACTTGGCCGTGAATAAACTTCCTACATAACGCCCACAACTAAATCCTATTGTTATTCCATGTCCCGGCGACTAGTCAATGAAGATGCTTACACCTGTACCTCGCATGATACACCTTTCTCCTTTAATACAACCTACTCATTCATAAACAATCAACACCATTTGACGTAGGTTTTGTTTTCATTATACATTCCGATTTCTACGAGATTAATTACTTTGGTATTAATGTGACATAAGTACAATGCTAACCATTAATAATCTAATTCAAATTCTCCGAATATCTTACATTCTCGGAATATTCTTATCTCATCGGCAATCGAACTAAATATGTATTTATTCTGCCTTTTATTTCAAACAAAAATCGATATCCAAGTTACAATAAAATCTTTATACTATAGTTATAATTAAATGAACTTTTTATAAGATTCTGTTGTCTCAAATTGTTTGAATAAACAGTGAATAAATATAAGTATTCAATTTCATTCAATATTGCTATGATTGTTTTTTTTTTTAGATCTAAAGAGATAAATATTATAAGAATTTCTTAAGAAACAGTCCTGAATTTTGTTTCGAGTTTGTATTTATTTTTCTCCTCCATCCTCTATACTCTATAATGTTCACAATTTCTTCTCTTGGGTATATTTTTCTTATCTTTAAAATATTTATTTTGGGATAATTGCCTGTTGACTGATGGTTTTGAAAAATAAGCATATATCTCCGCTTTGATTGAGTTATTAGACTGGCTAGTTGTGATCAATAAAGAAGTTGATTGAAATTACGGTCTAATATTTGGTTGAAGAAATTTTAATTTCTTAATAGAATTTTTGTGTTTTGTCTAAATTAAAATTCAAGGATAAACAAATACATTCAAAGTTGTAATGGTTGATCGTAAATATTACAGGAAAGCAATTACAGACTAATCGAACACTTCAAAATAGCAGTTTAATTTAAGCTGCATTTGGGTCTTTGTGAAGTTTTATATAATTTGTTATTGAATTTGAAGTTAGATATTATAAAAAAATTAGTTGTAATTAAGATGAAAATAAATTAGACATATAACAAACTTTTCTCATACAAAAAGAGGTATGATTATTAGTAAAAGTGAATTTGGGACGTATAAAGTAGAGGGGGACGAAACTTTAATTTGTTATGGCAATAAAAAAAAAATAAAAAATCCATTGAAACTTCTGTAATTGTCATAATAACTTGAATATAACGAGATTCGGTGTGCCCAATTTAGTAATTACGCTCGACCTAAATAACAATCATTTACCTTTAATTTGTCCCTATCTCTAGTTAAGGTTTCCCTTAACCCTATCGGTTAAGTTAAGGCCTTCTCGGATAGAATAAAGCATAAATTCATGTCATGGAACTTCAGTCACAAGATAACCAATGTTTTGACTGAATAGAGATAAGAACTTCATTATCTCGCCGAAAGTTAGTGCGGAGATAGTCCAATAAGCATACGAGAGACGGTCTAATTATAATTATATGCCACGGTATTTAGTGTGAAGGTTACTCAGATAATTTTAGTAACCCTTTGAAATTTAGTTCTTATTGGTGCTTATATGATTTGTGATGTATATTACTACTACTTCCTGTCATCATTTGTCAAAAAGAGCGTTGGGGAAAGTATTTGTCGTAGAAGTTTACTATAATGAGGAGTCAAGGTTCAACGTTGATTGTTGATCCTACTTAACCTTGTTGAAATGTCATTGTCGTTAATTATAATCAAAATTAACAGATTTAATTATGACTATGGGTGAGTTATTCATAAGCTAGATGTGACGTTTATGCAATAAGACTTTACTAGGACGATATGACACTATTCTTATTAGGTCAGTCTCAGCCATGCACACTATCGTGGTCATATTTTGTTAATCCATTTATCGTCTATTTATAAGATTATAATACTTTTAGTGACTAAATCCTTGCATTAAACAAGTTAATTTGTCGGAGCATTTTATCTTAATGATTTCCTTTTTATTTTTATCCATCTTTTTCTCGGTCAAGAGTTTGGGAAGGCTTATATAAAAAAAAGTAGTTGTACGTCTTCGCTTTTCAAGGAAGTAGGCCTTCGGAAACTAAACACAAGGCTTGGGAAGTGGCGAAGAAAGAGCGAGTAAAAAAAACTTTTTAAGTGGCGAGCGGGAAGAAGGAATCGGCACGGGTAAGAAGGAGATGTTAGAATGAAGCCCCTGAGATGAAACTAAGTTCTATGGGCAGAAGGTGAGAGTCTGAGGCGCGGCCCCTTCGCCTTCCTATAACGGGCCGATCTAAATACGCCTTCTCCTTGCCCCGTCAGGTTCCAGCTGACCTGAATAGCTTCACCCTACCTATTACAATATTACGGGGTGGGGTACACCTCTACTACACTCCGGAACCCTCCTTTATACAAGGTCATTATCATTTTAATCTCTTTCTTCTTCCACTGGCGCATCCTTCATAATATATACATGTGTACGTATAAGGTGTTTGACGATAAAAAAAAAACCATTTAAATCATAATTTAGATCGGCAAAAAAATTCTTTCCAAAACAAGGTGAAATGGAAAAAAATTACTTTTACTATTCATACTCACTTTTTTACTACATTTTTATATGAATAAAAAATAAAAAAAATCATTACTTTTACTATTTTTTTCTTTTTTTTTTTACATCTCGTTTTATTACTTTATCGAAAAGTTTGGATCGGGGTTGAATTAAAAAGTTTGTTTAACTATATAAATAAATGCACACTTTGAACTTGTTACAATGCCGCCATGTATAACGGTGCACAATAATAATACATTGTAACTTAGGGGAAGCGATAAAATGAAAGTTTTAAAACTTCGGAAAATATTTAGTAACCAAGAGGAAAAATTGAATAGACGCCATGATAACTTTCAAAACGGTGTTATTGTTAGTGGTAAACGCTATAATATATTTATAATGCAGTGAATTAGGGTGGAGTAGAGTATAAAAGTAATTTCTGTGCCATAGTTATTTAATGGCCAGGACATGCAAGATTCTACAAAGAGTTGAATTCGCCCTACAATATGTAAATTTAGTAATTATATTAAAAAGTCTTTAATGTCGAGGTCATGGTAACCTCTTCTATTATGACTAAGCGTCACTTTTTTTTATTTATATACATACATCTTTGTAATGCATATAGATAATTTAAATCTATATAAATAACAGTACAAAAGCCATATTAAACGTTGAATCCGCCTTTATTTTTAAACAGTCAGTGTTCGAGCAGGAATAGGTGAATATTTAATATAAAGCCTATATAGAAAGTCAATAATAGTTTATAAACTTATGATGATATCAAATCTGAAAATTAATTTTGTGTACTGGAAATTTTATGCTATTGAAATTGAACCAATTAAAATTTAATGCATTTCATTTATGCATAATGGAAATATTCGTGTTGGTCCATCGTTTTTGTCCAATACACATTTTGAAGGTATGTTTTAGAAAATTAATTATATGTGTGTAAATTTTTAACGTGTATTTTATGTAAATATTTAGGTCAAATTTTTAAGCTAATGAATCAGACCATGACGTAGCTTTTATATAAATTTCTCATGCTTTATCTTCATTTTATGACTTGGGAATGCGGGATCACTTTCCTTTCCCTAGCTTTGCGTCCAGATGTCTCGGAAAGTAAAAATAGTGAAAAAAAAGGGAAAAGGAATGGCCACGAAGAAAGAAGGAACTGACATGACGAGGGACGGATAGAAGGTGCATCGCGGGGAGAGTAAGGAACGGTGTTTCCTTCGCCACTCTCCGCCGCCGACTTCTTTTAGCACTTGACTTTCGATTTCAATCGACAACAAAGAAAGGCGGATACGATGCAGGACGCGGTGAGGACGCCTAAGAGAAGGAACAGAGTTATCGTGAAACCCGGCGTGGTCATGCAGATGACTCCGTCGTCGGGACGGAGTTCGTCTCCTGGGAACACGATGGTGGGAGCCGAGGAATTGTCCAAGAGGAAAGTGAGGTCGCCGGCCGAGACCACCTTGATGATCCGGTTGAGACCCACTTCCGAACCCACTTCTCTTTTGTATCTTCTGTCGTCCCGGAGACCCTCTATCGGCGCGTCCGAACATTGGTCCGGACACTGGTATCTACAGATTTGAATTGTACATTGGAAATGGACTTCCATGGAATCAGGGAATTTAAAAGCTTGGAAATGGGCGTAAGACAATACACTCGCCGAGGACCCGAAGTTTTTAATTTTAGTGAATCTCGACATCAGTTTATGTCTGACGACGCACCCGTTATGATCGACTAATTGTATAGGGGCGCGTTTACCGTCGTGAGCAACACAATTTCTAACTAACATATCAAATTTAGTGTCGTCGTCTTTTATAGCTAAAACCATAGTCATAGTTTGACCGATTTTGACCAAACCTGAAACTTCAGACGCCCAAGGCCCTCTACCGACTTGTATTTGCATCCAGCAGCCCACATTGTCACCAGCGAAATCGGCCCTTACAACATCCAACGTGTCTACAGGGAACGGTCTAAACGTTACCGATTTCTCGTATTGGTCGTGCCAAGTGCACCTAAGCTTTCTAGCTTGATCCCACACTTCCTGTACTTGTGGGTCATATTGAATTACCACAACATTTTCGAAATAAGTACCGGAACCTGATTCCGAACCAAATCCGTAAAAACCGTTCTCTGCATTACCCGCTGTGCCACATGTGTGAACGCCGATTTCGAAGTGGGCTTGTGCTCTTCCTATACCAGGGGGTAAATGTACACAGTTAGCATTACCAAAATGACCTTTACTGAAGACGACTCCGTAGAAAGGTTTGTCGAAGCTCAAGTAGACCTTCATAGCGTTTTTTTCACACTTGACGTCGAGAGAGAGGATTGCGGGTAAATCAGGTGCCTTTGCCGGTGGCCAGGGCAGTGGGCTGGGTGGACCGTGCTGCACTAAAGGTGGAGGTGGTCCATGCGGAAGAGGCGGTGGAGGTCCATGAGGTAAGGGAGGCGGTGGTCCATGATATCCTCCCCCCGTTTCTGCTGCTACTTGATCACCACCTCCTTCCTTATTCTCTTTGGCTTCTCCTACTGCGGGTTCAACTCCTTCTTCACCCACCTAAAATTAGGCGAACAATTATATTAATAAGTCAGAGAAAAAAAAAAGAAAAAAAAGAAGATGGCATCCTCTATCTATACTAAATCAATGTAGAGATGGTTATATTAAAAAACGGGGAGGTTATTTCCTATGCTTACGAATCAGTATCTTCACGCGACTCAGCTATATTCTTAATTATTGTTATTGTTTTGAGTTTATACTATGTACGAAAATCATGTAGTAAGTACTAGCGAAAGACTGCAATCAATGCCTAACACTGTATTATTATGTAATACAGAAGAGTGGTCAGTGAAGAATTAATAGCTTTGAATATAATTAATTCATACGATTTAGAATCAATTAGTAGGATAAATTGATGTCTAAGACTAGTAATCACAGATATAATTTTACGGATTAGGATTTCGTAACTATTATTTCAATGTCAATACCTTTCCATAATAATGAAAGTGAAATGAAGTTAACAGTGAAAACAATTTCCCAGAAATGATTGACATCAAAATCACTTCATCTTAGATGAAGACATGAAAAGAAATAATAAAACAATGTAAAATATGTATATATTGGATTTCTTACAATCTTACTGTCACATCAGTTTTACATAAAGACTATATTTTTTATGTAAAGTCAAGTAAAATTCCACTTTAATTTTTATAATCTTGGTCTTATACATTGAAAATATACAAAAGAGATTTACTGAAAAATACGGATGACTTTTACATATAGTAACTACATTTCTAAATATGTATATTTATATAAATATTAAAGAAATTCATGATGAGTTACTTACTGATGGTGTAAGCAGTGGATGGATCAGAAACAGAAGACTGTACAACAACAGGGTTCCCTGTAAAATAAATTTATATATTAAAAATATATATATTTTTCAATAATTAGTACTGGCAATAAATAAGAAAATGTTTGTTATTTTAGGCATAAGAAAATACCTAGTGTGTGACTTTTACCATTTATATTAGTTTTATCTTAATTTAGCATGATTTTTAGGCTTAAAACTGAGGGTAGTATTCACAAAGCACGAAGTACTTTTGGTTAATAAACCACACCTCATCATTTTCAACAGTTCTTACCACAAATAGGCATTATAGGGAATAAAATGAAACGATTATATGGTACTGATGAGAGCAGTTTGATACAGCTTCAAATTGTATTTTAACATTATTTCTTCTATTACGAAATAATGTATTCATAAATAAGAGAATCAGTTAGTGAACTTTATTTTCCAAAGAATTTAATGTAAATACCTGAGATAATGCTACCCGCACTTCTAGCATTTGCAAGTAGGATAGAATAGTTGGTTTAAAACCAGATCTCTAACTCCCCCATCTATCTTCTCCTCAGAGAGTTTTAAAACTACGTTATTCGTTTTAAATTGCACCTATATTGTCCTAGTTTGGTATATAGTATATAGTTTAACTTTTAAAGTGTTACTAATGTTTCGCTAGTTTTCTTCATCAATCTTAGCTTTTTCAATCTTAGGGACAAGGAAGTGATTCAAAGAATAACTTAACGAGTAAACGTTTTTTTAAAGTTCACAATTAAGTATAATGGCTTTAAAAAGAACATCACGGACAATGTTCATAAAGGCATATCGTCACTTATAACTGGAAAAGTGGAATTTCAAGGAATTTTTAATAAGAAAATTGAGAGTGACAAAGACATGGAAAGGTATCAAGGAAAGGTAGAAATAATAATGCATGGATAAGGAACGAGATAAACCTAGATGACACAGTTAGGATTATTTTTAAATGAATGAGGGATTTAGGGAGGCATTGTCAGGAAAATGAACAGTAGATGGACGAAGAAGATGTGTATCCTAGAAAGTGAAAAAGCTCTTAAGGAAGGATAAGTGATAGTGTGGGACGAAGAGATAAATGCAGGTGTATTAGCAACCTTGCAAAGGATTGGAAAGAATGGAGAGTTTCTCTATTCTTAAATGTAACTCCTAAATGAATTGAATATATATTGATAAAATACTATACTACTCTGTGCCCCAAACGAGAGTTAGTGCGTTGGCAGGAAGGGAAATTGAGTGACACACTGATTGGTCGACCTGAGGGAAAAAAATATTTATTTTTGCCTAGTTTAGTTGGCCCAACTTTTTGTCCGGGGAAATCTCGAGCTCTCATTGGCTCCCCACCCCATTTGCTAGTTTTTCCCGCGCTGTTAAAGCACTAACTCTAGTTTGAGACAGACTGTAGTACTTATTATCATGGAAAAAATTGAATGTAATAAAAAAGACACAATTAAGAACCAAGAATAAAAAATTGCTTTTATAATGCAACTCAAAGGCGACACGGCAATTTGCCAATTTACGAGAATAATTTGTTATTGTTTCTATTTACTTCAGTAGTTATTGAGAAATATTTATTATTTTTTGAAATATATTTTTAAGAATAAATTATATTAAGATTTTATTGTTCAAAAAGATGTAAAATTTAATGCATTCTATAAGTGTTTTTTTTTTTTTTTTTTTTTTTTTTTTTTTTTTTTTTTTTTTTTTTTTTTTTTT
>KZ651241.1:647122-672789 GCA_001010745.2 Gerris buenoi
AAAAAAAACCTGTTTATACAGAGGTTTCTACGATTTGGTTGCAGTTTTATGTTTGTTTATTAAATAAATTATAGATGCGCTAACTTTTGGTGCTTTGTTTCTTCAACAAATGTTTAAATTTCTCCGACTTTATTAAATATTTACTGGAACAGTGCGGCGCGGTTTCAACTTTTTGATATTTATGGTATTTTTCTGAATTAATGTGCCACATTAATTGGCATAGTATTTTTTAAAAATGTTGAGTTGGGTATCAAATGAAAGCTGCTGAAGAGTAGGATACAAATGTATATTCATTCATTTTTTATTGGTTTATTACTGATAAAAATCATTATGACCCCCCGGGGGTTCGAACCCGGAATTCTTGAGATCGAAGACAAGAAATCATAATTATATAATGGGTATGCTTACTCATCTACAAAACCCTAAAAAGTACTTGGATGCAAGTAATTCCCTGTGATTTTTTTCAAATGCCTATTGCCAAGCTATATCCCGCATACGAACTTAGCCGACAACAAATTCAAAAGGCACCTAAAGATTTAGTTGTACGCAAAATTCTAGCTTGATGACAGTCAGTCACTTTTTTGCACGCTATCTCCTTATTACTTATTTATGTAAGCTTAGCGAAAGAGCTTTTCATGATTCACTTAAACATGGAGGGTGATAGGTCAGAGGAAATTATTTACACCAGGTCCTTGTATAGCGCTGAAAACACCGGTTGTCAGGGTTAATTTTAATGGAGGTCGAATTGAACCTAGCATCAGTTTCCAGAACAAAATCAATGTTATTACACTCTCACCTGTAAATAGTAACATGTTACTTTCCTTAAAATAGCTATTTTCTCTGTTTAATCTGTCTACCCAGCCTTCTTTATCCTTGCAATTCAATTTAGGATACTTCATTAGATTGTTACTTCCCTATGTTATTTGAGAATAAAAATTACTTTGACTAAATAACTATTAAGAAAACGGATGTTGAGTCCAGTGTAGTGTGTTAGTCCAGTGTAGTGTGTTAGTCCAGTGTAGTGATGTTTAGTCCAGTGGATGTGTGTCGAGCACTTCTGTTTTGATAAGGGGAGTAACAGTCTAAAAAAGTGCCCAATTTACTTCTGATGTAAATAAAAATATAGAACTTAAATAATAAGAAATCGGGTAGAAAAATAACGTAATATCACAGCTCCTCTGAAACCTCTCCACATAATGCATTTTGTGGAGAGGCTTTCCATTTTTCATTATTCTATTACTCCACTTGCGCTCCTAATCTTCATACGATGAAACCTAGGTCTTGACATTTTGGTGAGTTCGAATCCCAGAGAGGTGAAACATATTACACAGATGACTGATGATATCATCGAGTAGATGAGTAAAGTGATTTCCCGTCCAGTAAATACCTAAAGATGTGATCGCGACATAAAAGAACTAGCAAATGAAAACCAAAAGCCTCCCAGTTTATTTTACATTATCTAAAGGCAAAAAAATGAAATCTCTCGAATAACTTTTGGGCTATTCATCACTTCCATCTCTCTTCCTTCTAGTGACTATCCTTTAAGGGATAAAATTAATCATTTTACTAGTATTTGAAGTATGGAAGCACTTACTAGTATTTCGAGGAATGGAAGTAATTATCCCTTGCATTGTTATATGCAAAACAATTTCTAATTAAAATGTCTAATTTCTAACTTCTTTGAAGAGTTTACGTTGGCAAATGGCTAAATAAAATTGATCAAAAGAACCTGGTATTTAATACTTTGGTGTAACGACTTAAGAATTAAGTAATTACGATTATTCATTAAGTATTATTCCACGTTAGTACTATCACTTGAATTATTATTGAAAGTTGGATACCCCTTTGATTATTAAATTATATAACGGAGTATAACTAATTTTTCCAATTATGTATACTTGTTAGTAGTGCTATTAATGAGATATGTTGGTACTATCTGAATTACTATATGAATTAGTGTATCTTTTCCATTTTTTTATTAAAATTTTCATAATTATTGGATTATTCCTTTGTGTTGAGGGTACATTAATAATTAACAGTATACTCTATGGGAATGGGATTATTTTTGATACTTTTACAGTAGCAGGGGTCCTTCTCATATAATCAACAACCTTCTTATTCATAAGTTTTATTCCTTGTTTGTTTCTGAATCTTTCTGAATGACAGATTTTGACCAATGATATTTATAGTTATGCGGCCGTACCAATGATTATTCCATCCAATTATATTACCCGGGAACGCGTAGGTGGAGATGCAATATGAATTGATCGACCCGGTTGCTCTGAACTCTAAACTAATCGAGTCTACGTTGCATTTATAACGTACGCTCTCTCAGAATAAGTAAAACTTTTGTCAACAATTTCAGAATGTATCAGATGTAAGGATGTTACACCTCACGACAGTAAAAATCTTGTGTTTAAAAGCTCATTAGCTAATAACACTTGGAATATGTTTAAATAACAACTTTAACATACAAAGTATGCTCGCCCACCTGCACAAGATGATTTTATGACAAAATTTGTATGCTTGAACTCAAAGTTGAACGAAAGTTCTCTTTAAAATGTTCAATGTTAATTATTTAATGCGTGAATATTATTATAAACTCATAACTCACATTCTAACCACACGTTCTACACTTAAAACACAGACGCAATCACATGCAGACATATATATATTTATATTCTATAGTCTACCTAACTTAAAAAAACAATCAAAACGAAATTTTTTAACATTCATCCTAAAAATTCCAGTATACTACAAATTTAGTAGAACATCCAATTTGCGTCGAATGAGACCAATTCCAGCTATAATGAATAACTTGGTTTTCCTGCGAATTCCGCGTCATGAAGGGGGTGGGGGAGGGCACATCTTGCAGTAAAATTCTAGTTCTGCGTCCCTTTTCATTTACTAAAATGCCCTCTAACATTGCTCTAATTCTCGAAGAATTTTAGATCAGTATTTTGTTTTAGGGAATTGGTTTTATTTGACGAAGAATTTGAGTCTCTACATAGTCTAAGGAGGTAGCGTGTAAAAAATTGTATGAGTAACATCAAGCCAGAATTTTGTATATAAGTTAATCTTTTGGTGTCTTTAGGGAATATATGGTCGGCTATGTTCGTTTGCGGGACCTAGCTTGTCAGTAGGCATTTGAAAATAAACTGGTGGAGAGCGGCTATGTCCAGCGCATTTTGGTGGACAATGGGATTTTCATGATGCTGAGTACAAAATTAGTTAGTAGACCGAAAATCAATTAGATCTTAGGTTTGTCACTTGATAGGTGACAACGTTGATTTGGAGTAATATTTTAATAACTAACCTATAAAAGTTGATTAGCGTTAAATTTACTATGATTTCCTGAAGTGACGTGATATCTTTGGGGCTACTCTGTATATTATAAAATAAATTTACAAATTTTGCATAATTATTAAATATAAATTAATATTAAAAATGTGAATCGAACAAAATCAAATGATGGTATATGCTTAACCTTTATATAATCAAGAAATGTCCCGACGACACACCTTAAATTTGTTATTGTCAAGCCAAGGCAACCACATTTATTCCAATATTTATAAAAGTTTATTTTGATTTGTTGGTCTTTAAATAGATATAACAACTTATCTATGGTTGTTATAGATTATAGATTAGTTATTATTAGCTGTCTATGGTTATTATAGAATCTATAATAACCTATCTAAATTAATTTACTTAATTTGACTCTCTTTCTAAATATAAAATTTCCACAAGCCTACTATAATATTATTTGGTAAACATTATCTATGCAAAATGTGTAGATCTACAATACTATCTAAGAGAATTATTTTTGATCAATTTATTAATTATAAATCAATAAATGAACTAAATGACAGTTTACTAGAAAGTATAATTCCATCAGGTAATTAGAGTAATTTACAGAAACTACTGCTACATGCATTGTATAAAACAATTATTTAGACATTAATATCGCTGTCAGTGATTAAAACCTTTTCAATATTTCAATATTCGACTTTCCTGTAAATATCGCACTCTTTATAGGGGACCCACCGAATATTTTTTCTCCTTCAATCCATTTCTGCAATACTTTCCATTTTATTTCCATCATTTTTTTTTCGTTCTCTCTGTTCGACTAATTTAATGGCAATTCTTTATTCCCATCATCAATTATTCCATTTAGAGAATTTTTTTATCCGTGAAATAAAAGCTCCTGTATTGAAAGATTTTTTTATTTGGGAGGGGATATGTCGTTGAATATTTTTGTCCACTTTATTTTTACGTTTTTTAAAAATGTTTTATTCCCCGTTCTTCCTTTTTTTGTTCCCTTAACCCAGATTTGATGTATTCAATTCTGCACATCGCTTTAACCGGATCTAAAACCCATGCAATAGGCTAATCTGATTGTTTGAATCGACTTGGATTTATATAGATTCTAATTAAAACGATTATAAATTGCAAAGTGTAGCAGCAGTGTGTCAATTTCCTTGGACATAAGTGATAAGTTAATTTGTTTGGAACTAATCCGATAATAAATTTAAAACAAAAAAAAATTATAAAATGTAAATGATCATTTAATATGTGAAATACAGGGTGGACAAAAGAACAAAAAAAAACAAAAAAAACGCACTTTTTAAAAATCACAAAACTCAGCTTCTATAATAATAGATAGTAATATGGGGTTTGCGGGGTCTGAAAGCTACATTCTTCTACTTTAAATTTTATATATTTTAAGACCCTATTTCAAATTGCCATTGCATGGCTTTCACCCAACACCCAATGGTTTTTTTTAAGTTATAGATATAAAATTTAAAGTAAAAGAATGTAGATTTTAGACCCAGGAAACCCCGCATTTCTATCTCTTACAGAGGCTGAGCTATAAATGTTCAAAAAAGTGCGTTTTTTTTGCCCACCCTGCATATCAATAAGAAAATTTAAAAACAGTAAAGATTTCAATACTATTTCAAAAGTCAACTAGGTTCTACCCGATCAATTTTTTCTACAATTTCGATTGGTTTTCTAAACTTATTTCCACAATTTTACATACTGCTATCGTATATCTTACCTCTTAATCTATTCTTAACACTTCTAGAATAATATTCATTCCTGCTTCATTGCAACCATAGAAGAAAGATTTGCAGTTCGTACATATTCAAAAGCTTTGGAAAAGTCGGAGAAGGTGAATTAAGACTTTCCTTTTCAGATATTGAGGCAAATATTAAGTGACGGGTATTGTACTGGCATTCTTACTATAGTCATACTTCTGTTCGTTGAATAAATTGTTCTACTAGACGAATTGAGCCTATCTTTTCTCAAAACAAATTTCTATAACTTTCCCTAGACAGTCGAGTAAGTGAAATGGGACAGTAGTTTGCAAAGCCGTCTCACAGGCTTTTTTTGTATTCCATTCATCCTTATTTTTCAGCGACTGTGCATATTATTTTGTTACGAAACTGTATATCTTCCTTTAAAGTAGAGATTAAGCCTTCATCATGTATATTGTTGGCTTATGGATCAAAGATGTATCTTGTATGGAAACAAACATGACAAAAAGGTATACTTCTTGGATTTATAAAGACAACAAGTCAAATATATTATGTATATTTTAATGAATCATTATTGCTTCCGAGCTTACCAAAGGTAACGGAAGCTACGTGATCGTTCTGAAGAACGAACAGTTTTTAGGTCTCCGATTTCAAAAATTCAAAGACAGAAATCCGTTCCCAGACATCAGGGAACCTTTTTGGTTCCGTGTCCGTCTGTCGCTCTATTTTTGCGAAACATCATATCTTAATAACAACACGTCCGATTTTAATGGTATAGTATAGATCATGATAAGCACATTGTTGGTCTCATTTTTTTCTCTTCTACTCCCACACAAACATATCTTTATTTACACCTACAGCTTCATAAGTACTTATCTGATTTGTATGAAACTTTTATAGTTTATCGAAAGTAACCTGTAAATAGCCTCATATTAATTTCAATCGTCTACACCCTTTAACTTTTGCTAATCAATACTTTAATTCATGTAAAAAATCAAAACAATTTTGACGGATTATAAAAAAACGGGGGGAAATAACAAATGAGACAATAATGGCTTGTAAAAGCATAAAATCTAAAGTATTTAATAGGATGCGAGGAAGTTATGTGCCATACCAGTTAGCAGTCTATTTTTTAAATGCTTTCAGCTTATAGATTAAAGATTTATTTTAGATTTACCTTAAGCGAATTTAAGGTGGAGATACACATCCCGTCAAATTGGGGAAGAAGCTTGCATGCCAAAAGAGGGTATTTGCAGTAAGTGGCATGTTAAGCATTTTTATTAGCTTTTACCTGCTTGCTTGCCAGCTACAAGCGCACCACTTAAATATATAAACGTGCAAGTAGCTTGCACCTGCAAGTAGCCGGTATGTTTTTTGTGCATTTGTGCAAACTTCATTCATGTGTATTTCCACCTTTACCCTTAAACTGACAACTGCAGTGCAGTTGTACTGGAATTATTGTAGGTGACGGAATTTTGAAAAAATAACATTAGCAAAAACAAATAAGAGGAAAGTAAATGACTATTAAGTAATGAAATAAATAAAGGCGAAGGTTAAGGGGTAAAGAGAAGAATTGAAAAATAAAAAAATAATACTTCTAGTAGAACAAATCTGATATGTATGAAGTATACATTAAGATAAAAGTTAAATACAATTTTGAAAGTCTTAAGTAACAATAGATAGTAACAACACATAGATAGTGAAATCATAGTTCAATCGACTTTTTAAATCTTAATGCCTAAAGACTAATTACTTTATGTTTTATCAATAACATATAATATATATTAGCATATATTATAAACTCAATAACTTTTGAAAGTTTTAATAACTAAACAATCAATCGACAATGCAGTCAAGATATGAGATAAAAAAAAACTTTTACATTAACATAAATGTACTACTAATTGGAATAAACGAAATATCATTGTATTAGATGGTCTTTTCATGTATAAATATGAATAATACACTTCTTAAAGTACTCAATTCCAAAACCTGTATCATTTTTGCATAAACTTGCAAACTACAAAAGTACAATTAAACATTTTAGATATCAGGAGTAAAGAAAATAAAATTGAAACTACCATAAATAAATAATAAAAGTAAGACCTAAAATTTCTTAGTTAAGCACGAATAATGAGATAAACTGTCTTTAAAAGTAAAAAAATTACAAATTATTATGTTGTTTGTCACGACAAAGAGAAATTTTTACATTTAATCAAATCAAATATTACCGTGATGCATTCACAAATTAAGTGCATCACTGAAATATTATAATTAAGTAAAAGTTACAGAGTTCTTCTAGTCTAGATTGCAAAATTATGGAAATTTACCTTTATAACAAGGTTTATAAAGAAAAATAACCTATAATGGTTAATAATCTAGTAAAGCGTCAAAAAAACCATTTTTAAAAGAGACGTCAAATCGTTTTAGAAACATCGTATTTTATTTCAAGACTCGTTGAACCGATGCAAATTTCACTTATTAAACGTTATTTTATATAAAAAGGAGAAAAAAAAGTTGAGACCAATATAAATTATAATCAGGTAAAAGTCAAAGCTCTGAGAAAGACAATTATGCATTAAAATATTGTTAATGTTGTTTTAAATTAGGTTCGAAGAATAAATTAGACTTTATCTTAAAATAATGAGATTATGGAACCTTTATAATATCTCTTATGAATATTATTCTCAGAAAATATGTTTAATGATTTTAAGAAAAAAATTACTGTAGGGATTTTTTTGCATAAATTACAAACTTTTAAATTCGGATGACAAGTCAGTAAACTTCAAGGCAAATAAACAAGCAAGTATTTTCATTGTGAAAAGGTGAGGTCCTACAAAATGACTCAATGCAGCCGTTTGTGTATACGCTATCATAATCTTGTTGGAAACAACAAATTAATTTTTAAGTAACTTTGATAGTAAAGAAATAAAGAACATTAAATTTTTACCAAAAGTATATAGATATATCATCAACAGTCTATAAAATAAATCGATTTTTATCCTTTTTGCAAATGATTTATGCTAAACATAAATTGTCTAAATAATGAAATTATTACTCTGGAGTTGCACCAAGCCTTTCAATTGCTATTGTATCCAATCTCTTCAATTTTTTCTGGTCCTAAGTAAAATATTTGGCGCTCCCTTTTTTGTATACATACACATACAATTTAATTCTTCATTATAACGAAAAAGTACCTTATGTAAGTATGTCCGTAAATTAGCCTTTTCCTGATACAAAAACTTCTATGATTCCCTTTTTGGCCATTCCAATCCACTAGTCCATAGTCCTCAATCTTTTCGATCCAATGGTTTCTGGTCCTAAGAGAAATTGCTGGGGCTTCATAAATGACAGCAAGTGGAAAGTACTTTTTTCCATGAATTGGATTTTTTCAAATACAAACCCTCCATTATTCCCATTTCCGACCATTCCAATCCACTATTTTTATGTTTTCCCGATCCATTCCTGATAATTCTCTTAGACTGTCTGAAGTTGCACCAACCCTTTCAATTTCTATCGCATCCAATATTTTCAATCCATTTTTTTCCGGTCCAAAGACGAATAGCTTGCCCTCTCTTTATTGTATTTACAATTTCATCCTTCATGATGACCTCAAAGTACCTTTTGTCCGTGAATTGGCCACTTCCAGATACGAACCCTTCCATGATTCCCATTCGGACCATTCCAATCCACTATTCCATAGTCTATTTTCCCGGTCCATTCCAGTCAACCTCAAGAGGTAAGGTTAAGTGACTTTTTAAAAATAAAATCTGTCTCAATTTGATAAGTTCTATCACTGGATTGCTTACATCATATAGTTTTTAAGTCACACATTCTCACATCTGCATTGCTTTATAGTATAAAAATAATACACTGTTGTTGAAGCAATTAAATAAAAAATAGACTGCTAATTAGTATGACACATAGCTTCCTCGCATCCTATCGTGTACTTTATTGTTATATTAAGATTAACATTATTTTTATATTACTTTATTGTTATATTGTTTATTGCGTATAAAAACTATTTTAATAGTTTTAGCGATCATTAACACTTCATAGCGGTGTCGCTGTTGGTTTTACTAAAAAATTGTATTTGAAAAATATGTTTGTCTCATTGAATAGATAAAGTTTTTTTTCCGGCTTAAAATTCCAATTCTAAATTTGAAGTTCAAGTTTACGTGAGTGTTACGCGTGAACGCTTGGACGGATAACGTTGTCCAACGAACTCGTCCTGGGCATTGGTAAAATGAATATGTCTACCAAATTTCATCAAAATCTGTCTAGAATTACTCAAGTTATCGTCTGACATTTCAAAATTCGCGGACACACAGACCGACAGATAGACAGACACGAGACCAAAAATGTTCTAAGTTGTCTGAAACGGATTTCTGTCTTGGAATTTTTAAAATTGGAGACATAAAAGATTTTCGTTCTCAAAAGTGAACACAATGCATCCATTACTTTCGGTAAGCTCGGAAGCAAAAAAACCTAAACAAAACGGTTAATTAACTTTCTAAATATGAACTTTTATGTACTGTTATATTTTCCATTGAAAATAAAGCTTGTGATCTACTTATACAAATCTCCTAATAAGTTTCGTTTTTTTTTTTTTATTTAACCTACTTATGTAATCTACTCAATTTAAATATTGATTAAAGGTATTGTTTAGAAAATCGAATCCTACATTACGCGAAGAATAAACTAACTGTGCATCTTACAATTATTTTAAACTAATAGAATAATCAATTGATTTTTTTTTTATAAATTATTTAAAAATTATTAATTTTAATTTTCACATGAAGAGGAGATTTGAAAACATTGAAGCATATTGATGATATCATAGCTTTCGTGAAGCGCTTGTTCATTCAACCAGCCTTGTATATCAGGGGTATCAATCAGTAATCGTTTACGTTTAAGAGGCTAGGAGACTCTTAGCGTAGAGACTCTTAACGTCTCTAGTAAATAACCTAGAATCATATGAAGAATCTATGCTCAGGTAAATGCGAAAGAGCAACACCCTACGATAAAAATCCCTGAAATATGTTGTCAACAATCTCGACAGTTAAAGTGTGTTATTTAATGAGAAGGTTAAAATAGGGAAACCATGCAGACGTTGCTTAAAACCAAGAAAAATCATTTGTTTTCTTTTTCGGCTTTTGAAATAATAATTTGTATAAAAAATACCATTTTTGAAAACTGGTCTTATTTTAAACTTTTTTTTCTGTATTCTTTACCTTAGTTGTTTCCATGTGCAAAATTTGGGGAAGATTGAAGAAGGGAAGTGGTTCAAAATCGGGGTAACGGAAACGTGCGATGAAACTTACAAAGCAAAGTAATATAAGGCCAGTAATATTAGTTGAAAATTAATCAAACCCACTATTTTTCATTTAGAAGAAATTAAAAATGAAACAATTAGCGAATTAAAAAGATAAATTTTTAGTAGCTCATGGAGGAATTGAACCAAATAACTCGGCAATATTTAAAAAAAATAATATTCATCTTCACTGACCTAATGCCTTCATGGTTTTAAAATTATAAAATCTCATGGTTCCACAGCATTGCAGTGAAATTATATAAGTTATAGGTATACATTCAAATAATTAAATTAGATCTTGAGATTACACCTGACATATATATAATGTCCTTATGTAATAGTACGATGTTAGACGCTTTATAAGCGCTGTTAAGCGCCTTGGAACAATATTTATGAAATGAGAAATTTGAAATGAGAACTTAATGATTTGAAGTCTTTGTTACGTTTCATGTGATATTGATTCAAACCTATCTTCACGTTGAATTTTTACATATCAGCGAGCAAAGCCTTTCATGAATTAGAGATCTAATACAGTTCAATTAAATCCACAAAGAAAGGTTAATTTGAGAGAAATCCTTGTACGAATAATTTTATCAGAAGACTTCTTCGTCCTCCCAAATGAATAATCATTCAAATCAATTCAAAGAGTATATTATTCGTTACAAAGAATATAGAAATCGAGAACCTTTTTGTAAGAGATATTGACGATATACGGTTTTGGTTTTTGTATGTAATCATGTATAAAATGAAAAAAAAAAAAAAATATCCAATCATTATCCAATTCTTATCAAAAATTTAATTTTATATAATATCATATCGATAAACAATTCATTAAAAATTTAGGGCAACAAAAGAGGATATGAGTGAGACGATGATAACGATAATGCTACTAAAGTTAACAAAGTAGTAAGAAATAAACATTTCGAAAGAAGACAAACCACCAACCGCTGTTAGAAATTGTCATTATCAATACTTTTTATCCATCTTTTACAATCAGGACGGTATAGTACCATACCAGAAATCATTTTTTTCTTATTTTGCGGTAGCTTTCTCTAACTTCCATTTGATATTCCCCGGTTTTATTATCTATTTTTTAATTTGCTTATTACTTTTGTATGTGCCACATGTAGACCACACCTATAACCACTTTTGAAGTGATGCTTAGGATTAATAAGTTAGTAGGAGTACGAATGACAGTTCTTTAGACGGTTACTCCCCTATGTTTTTTGGAATATAAATAACTTTGACTAAATAACTATTAAGACAAAGCAATGTCACACTTGTTTTTATAAGGAGAGTAACAGTAAAATGAAGAAGATTCCGTACACCTTCTTTAGATTGTTACTCCCCTCTTATTTTTTTATAAAGGGGAGTAACAATCTAAAGAAGTGCCCGAATGATAAGGTGTTAATATAAAAAAATAATGAATAATAAAGTCACATAAATTATTAAATTATTCATAAGCAAGATCTAATATTTAAAGATTAAATTTAATCTATGGTTAACATTGTTACCAATGGTACTATAATAGACATAAACATGTTCCGTTTAATGTTTATAGATTTAAATTGGTAGATATATTAGAGTATGTAGTTAAATGTTTTATAGATGATAATTTAATGCAGCATGTAATGTTTATAGCTGTAGAAACTTAGATACATATACTTAAATGTTATAGCTCATATTTCTGCTATAAATAATACCATTTAATATTTAGAGCTTTGGATATTAAAACGATATAATTTAATATGTTACCATTAATATTTCTTGCTTTACATAAACAGCTATTTTAGCTCCAGCTGATATTTATAACTGTATAAGAATTTTATGCTCTTTTATTGTTGCTAATGCTTTACCTGGTGTGGTAATTATAACTCAAATAGTATATTTGAGATATTTTTAGATATAGAGATATTATATGTCGTAGATATTGAGGTATTTTTAGCTCAACGCATTGCTATAATTATTGAGGCGTAAATCAATAAACAAACAACGCTTTACACAGAAAATTTTAATTGTAACAATTGACCGGTATTGGCTGTTCTAAAGCAGCCTTCTTTAGATAATCTACAGACAAAGTAACAGACTTAAACTTTAGGTATAAAGAAAGGTAAAAATAGATTGTAAAACGCAACCAGTAACCTCTAGGTATGTTGCGTCCATTTATTTTTGTTTTGTTTACTTATTGTAATTTAATTGTTGTTTTACAATCTAATGTTACCTTTCATTATACCTTAAGTTTAGTCTGTTACTTTGTTTGTAGATTATCTGAAGAAGGCTGCTTTTGAACAGCTGATACCGGTCAATTGTTTCGCAATTACAATTTTTTGTGTTAAGACGTTGTTCGGTTATTAAACTAAACTTCTTTATTTACTCATTCATTATTCATTCATTTATTTACTCTCTCATTCATTTATTTATTGGTTATTGAACTACAGCTCTTAATTTAGTCATTCATTCATTTATTTACTCTCTCATTCATTTATTTTTTGGTTAATGAAATACCCCTTATAATTTAGTCATTCATTCATTTATTTACTCATTCATTAATTAATTTACTCTTTATTATGAGTTGCTATCACACAATTGAAAAAAACGTAGTCGAAGAATATTGCTATAATATGTATTTAGACGATATTATAAAGGGTTATAATGAAAAATGAAACCGTTATTTAATTTATAACTTTGGTCCTATGATCACTGATACATTAAAATATATGACTAAAGATAATATATCTGTTCCTTGTTGTCCTTTAGGCGATGTTAATTACTGTCGTATTATTTGAAAACAGAGATCATTAACATGAAATCTCAGTTAGAATTTACAGATTTAAAGCCACAATATTTGTAGCTGATACTAATTAATCTAAATTATCACCAATTTACTGCAATGCATTATGACCCCTTTATCAACCCTAATAATATTACTTATGATTAATTTAATTTTGCAAAGATAATGTATGAAAATAATGCATATGTCGAAATGGATTAATTACTTATGAGGGTGATATTGATTTTATATGAGATAATCTTTTTTATAACAGTACTGTGTCGCTCATTTTGATATTTGCAATTTGAAATGCATTATTTAAATAAACTTATACATCTCACGAATTTGCGTGGAGAAAAACATTTTTATTAATTAGTTCAAACAAAAGTTTGTTATCCTAAAATGTCGATGGTAATATACCATTTTTACTTTCTCATATAAAGAGAAAGTATTGTGTAGGCGCGAAAATTCTATTTTAAGATTTTGATAGATTTACACGTTTTGAGGTCACCTGAGTACAAAAAAGGGGTTTTTGAAAAATGTCTGTCGTCTGTCTGTGCAGACGCATAGAGCCTAAACTACTGGGCCGATTTTGACGAAATTTGGCATACATGTTCAGAAAAATCATACCCCGAGGCGAAATCGAGATGAATTTTAGCTCCAAATTTGGGGGTGCTACCCCCCAAAAACTCTGAAAAAACGTGAAAAAAAAATTATTTCTTGAAAACGGTTCGGACGATTTTGATTAAACAATTTTCAAATGTGGTCCATTTAAATACGAATCTAATGATATAAGCCGTTTCCCCGGGAAAAATCTAGTTCCTGATAAAATAACTTTAAACGCGGAGGGAGAGAGCCCGGTTTTGATTCCCTGCCCAGAAGAAGTTTTTTATGATAATTTTTATTGAAATGTTTAATAATAATTAAATGTACATATAAAACTACTTATGAACTCGTATATGAGAAAGTTTATATGAGTTGTCTCGGACCGATTTTTTATTTTCAAAACTATGGTCAGATATTTTTTAGAGTTGGTCCTCTTTAATATATTTATAACTTTGTATCCTGCGTACTTTGTATACTTTTTATCCACGAAGTATTGCCTAATAAATAAATATAGATAGCAAATGTATTAGCTTTTATTTTATTATAATAATACCCTTAAATACACAAAGGAAGAAAGTAATGGTCAGATATTATTTTTAGTTTACTAAACATTTTTCTTTTTATAAAATTTTTTAATATTTCCTTTAAAAGTAATATGTAATTGTCATTCTTATTACTTGAAAAAATAAGTAAAATATATATAGTACATATATATACTGAGGGAGAATTAAAATATGCGTAAATAAATATTCAATTTATATTTAATAATTTACACATTTATTTAAATAATTAATAAATACACAAAAAGTATAATCAATATCTAATAAATTTTTAGCTATCACTGATAAATTATATTGATTCCTAATAAACAACTTCGATTGATTGTCAAGTTCTCTATCATGTTTTTGTTCAAGTAAATACTCTACAGGTAAAATTAAATAAATGTACTCACTTGCATATTGTTCCTGATAAGTCCTTGACTGAGTTTCAGAAGTTAAGGTTGTCTAAGTCGTAAGATTCCACCTGATGGAGATGATACGGAAGTACGGTGCTAAAGAAGACGTATAAAGAATGAAGCAAGGTGCACAGCCACTGCGCTGCTTGTCTATCCTTCGCCTTTCAGTGGCGTAGGGTTAGCTGCGATCTCTCCCCCACCTAGACTTGACGGGGTAGATCGGTGGCGATCATGGTGGGAGAGCCCCATCGCCCCACATCTTCTCACTGGGCCAGGTCAGGGATGGGGGCCGGGTCAGCCCTGGTTTTAGGATATCCACACGTCCTCTTCGGCCTTCTCTTTGCCGCCTGCTCTTCAAAGCTAAACACTTGGCTCAGCTTAGCAAGCAAGAAAAAAAAATTCCTGTTCTCCAAAAGAACAAGTCGAGGAGGAAAAAAAATTAAAGTCCTCGAAAAAAAAGCAGCTTTAATAAAAAATAATTAGAGCTTAAGTTTTTCATGTTATAACAAAGTTTCTTCGCGAAGATCCTTTAAAATCTTCAAATTACAAGTTTTATTTCTACATTAAAATATTACAAATGAATTAAAGAGTACAAAATCAATACCATTTGCATTTTGAAAAATAAATCTAGTTTTTAGCCCAAACCTTAAAAAATCTCGGAACATTGGTAGGTAAGATGAACTAATGCCAAAGAAACATGTTCATCATATTTGAACCATGTCCATACATGTTGCTAACACATTGCCCATTTAAATAAATTTAAAGTAATTAAAAAATTATAAACGATATGAAATGAAATATAATTATATTTGTATTAATTTTACAACTAATTGGCTTTGAATACAATATATCTTTTACTAAAAAGAAAAAATAAAAAAAATATATACTTTAAAGGGAGCATCCATAAAAATTTCATGTAGTTCCCAAACGCAGATTTTCAAAAATAATTACAGACTCGTGTTGTTTCCAATGCTTTTGGAAGCTAATAAATACTTTTTAATATGTGATTTTACTCTAATATGTGATTTACTACTTTAATATGTGATTTGACTGCTTACTCTCTAAAGATATTTAGGGAATAAAATAGAAATAAAAATCATGAAATTTCAGTTGATTTATTTATAATATTATAAAATCATAAACGAATTACAAATTAAAAAGACAAAATTTGATGCAACATCATAAATTTTCCTTTTGTCAATAAATCAAAAAGATATAAAAAATAAAAAAGATACAAAAATTTAATTCTTAAAGCAATAAAACTTTTAAAATATAACAGTTCTACGCTAATAAAATAATTAAAATACAACTACATATTTGTAATAAAATAACTAAAATACAACTTATTTGTAATAAAATAACTAAAATACAACTTATTCCTAATAAAATAACTAAAATACAACTTATTTGTAATAAAATAACTAAAATACAACTTATTCCTAATAAAATAACTAAAATACAACTTAATTGTAATAAATTTCAAAGAATAATGCACAAATTATATTAAAAAAAATTAATAATAATACATTTCCCATGTAAATAAATTTAAAGTAATTACAGTCTATTAGATTAGAGTTGGCACAATCAAAGGCAGGAAACAACAACAAGGTAGTTTTGGGGTTATAAAAAGGGAAAATCGGTGTTGCCACGTTTTATTTTTTTTGTGGAACAGGGGTAGAGTAGAGCATTTTTTTTTCTGAAGTTGCATTCAACATGGGGGACCAATAAAACCGTTTCCCTCAAAATTTTCCCGCCTTTTGAATGTGCCAACTCTAATCTTATAGACTGTAGAAAATTATAAACTTGATACAAAAATTTATATTAATGTTACAACTAATTAATACCACCATGTTGTTGCTACTTCTTTGCGTCCTAAATGCATTCTTCCAATAATTGTTTATGATTCTTTAAAGGCCCCATACACGATCAAAAATTTTGCGCAAACATGATGTCGGGCAAATTTAGGCCATACAACATCAATATATTGATCAATGTATTGATATCAACATCAATCAGCCCCATACACGGTCAAAATGTTTGTGCAAACAAAATATTTGCGCAAACATTTTGACCTTGTATGGGGGCCTTAACAGTTTAAACTTTTTAGAATTGTCATTTTTCTTCTTTGCTTAGTTTGTGCTATCTCACCAGATTTTTAAAAACAATATTTCTTTAAACATAGCGTCCATTGTGTTTACATTTTAAGTTGTTTGAAGTGCTTGTCAAGACTCTGCCAGCATTTGTAGTAGTCCTTGTCCAGTACTTGACATTCATGCTCTCCCCACTTAGTCACTGTCAGACTCAGCGAACTCTCAAACATGAAAGCCTGAACAGAAACAATAGTAAAACTTTAGGTACATGAAATATTATGCTTAAATGGCAATGAAAGGGAATAATTTGTTCCTACCACCATTTTTTGGGGGGTTTTAATTTTCAGAGAAATTCTGTTCCAAATAAATAGTATTTGATAAATTGATAAAAAAAAGAGAAGAAATCGTTGAGACAGATTAAAAAAAAGGTTCGAGACAACTCAGACAAACTTTCTCATTTATAAGTTGATAATAATTTTGACCCAGTGTTTTCCATATATTTATATTAGTTCTTAGGTACACTTAGTTATTATTGAACATCATATAAAAATGTATCATACAAATAACTTCTTTTCGGCGGGAAATTTAACCAGGCCTCGCCTTCAACTCGGGGTATGATTTTTCTTAACATGTATGCAGAATTTCGTTAAAATTAGCCTAATAATTTAGGCTCCACGCATCTCCACATACGATAGACGACAGGCAAACATTTTCTAAACTACTTTATTAGACTCAGGGGACCACAAAACGTACAATTCCATAAAAATCTCAAATTTTTGGGCCATCACAATAGTTTCTCTTTATACGAGAAAGTAAAAATCGGTCCGAGACAATTCAGACAAACTTTCTCATACATACGAGTCAATAATTACTTAGCCCAGTGTTTTCCATTTACTAATTTTCATATGTAAATTTTATTATTATTAAACATTTCATCAAAATTTATCATAAAAATAACTTCTCCTGGGCGGGGAATCGAACCCAGGCTCCCTCCGTCTGCGTTTTAAGCTTTTTTATCAGGAACTAGATTTTTCCCGGGAAAACGGCTTATATCATTAGATTCGTATTTAAATGTACTAGATTTTAGAATTTTTTAATCAAAATCGTCGGAACCGTTCTCGAGAATTTTTTTTTCACGTTTTTTCAGAGTTTTTGGGGGTAGCGCCCCCAAATTTGGAGCTAAAATTCATTTCTTGATTTCGCCTCGGGGTATGATTTTTCTAAATATTTATACCAAATTTCGTCAAAATCGGGCCAGTAGTTTAGGCTCCAGGCGTCTGCACAGACAGACGACGGACAGACTTTTTTAAAAACCACTTTTTTGGACTCAGGGGACCTCAAAACATGTAAATCCATCAAAATCTCAAAATAGAATTTTCGCGCCAACACAATACTTTCTCTTTATATGAGAAAGTAAAAGAGGCAGAAGAAATAATTTTATTAAATATAAAGTCAAGAAGTATTTCAGAATTAGTTTTGTTGATAAATGAAACAGTTTAAGACAAAGTAATTAGTCCGCTATAACTGCCCACCTATGCTATACACTCGTACATTCGTGTATTTACTACCTATGACTAATTGATTGACTACTCTCTTATGTTAGTTGGCCCTCCAAACGAACGAAATGCAAGTATCTAATTGGCAAGGACTGCTGTTTTAGCATCAAAACAATTTTAATTGTCTACAGTGGCTAAGGCTACTCTCCGAGCCAAAATAACTACCTCTGCTTAACCAATCAGTTGAGCTGTCCACTGAGCTGAATGATTACCCTCAATACAGTTTTAGTTGGACTAATTTAATCTGAAGTTGGTCAGAATTTACGAGATCGGAATAATTTCCTGATAGATTTCCTTAGGTATAAATTTATAAAGCGTTTAAAATCACCGAAAGTGATTGAAACTGGGCATTTTTGAAGTTTCATTCATAAAATATAGGAGGCCTAGGCCCATCAAGGGCTGTTGGGCGTTGGGCCACTAATTATTAAAAAAAAGTGTTTCCATTTATTAAAAAAAAAAAATTTTTTTTTGTTTTTCCTGCTCTTCTAAATTCTTGGTATCATACAACATTTTAAAATGTCATGTAAAATAATTCCATTTTACTTTCTCGTATTAAGAGATGTATTGTGATGGCGCGAAAATTCGATTTTGAAGGAATTTCACGATTTGAGGTCCCCTGAGGCCAAAAGAATGATAAAAAAGGTCTGTCTGTTTAGAATCGTGGAGCTAAACTACTACTAGGCCGATTTCGAAGAAATTTCACACACATGGTTAGAAAAATTATACCCTGAGGCGAAAAACTCTGAGAAAATATTTGTCGAAAACGGTTCTGACGATTTCGATTACAAAATTCGTAAATGTAGTCCATTAAAATACGAATCTAACGATATAAATGGTTTTTCCTGAAAAATCTAGTTCCTGAGAAAAAAGTTTTCAACACGGACGGAGAGAGGCCGGGTTCGATTCCCCACCGAGGAGAAGATGTTTTTAAGAAAGATTTTGATATAATGTTCAATAATAATTAAAAGTTCCCACAAAAACTCAAATGGAAAACACTGGGCTAAGTAATTATGAACTCGGGTGTGAGAAAGTAGTCTTGGACCGAATTTTTTTTTGTCCAATCTTTAAGCCTTGATTCTACTTCTTCGATCTTCTTTTAGGTTTCTGTACCAAGTACAAAAAGAAACCTTGTACTAAACTACTTTAGCTAGAAACATGAAATTTGGCACACAGGTACATAACGGCATTTTAGACAACTGGACAAATTTTGGAGTTTTTACACTGAATATTTCCAAGATGGCGGCCAATATGGTAAGTGACTAAAAAAAAGTTTTTAGTTACCTTGGCATGTTACACATCAATTTAAAGGTCTTAATGTGTAGAAAAAGAATATGCAACTATTACACTTAATATTTTAACTAAGTCGTACAGAAACCGGCGATTATCGCCTCACGTACTTACGTGAAGCGCGCCTTACTTGTTTTTTCCTTAGTGTGCCAATACCTCCCAAACGCTGTCTTTTGTATCTTTAATTGCATTTTATTTTATTGAGACTTTCTTTCCAATGGTTTACTAAATAATTTAATCCAAGCTAAAAGGAATAATACAAATTTTAGGATTTGTTTATTAAAATTAGAAACATACAAAATCTTTTTAGCATCCTAAGTTTATCTCTCATTCCAAGAATTCACCTAAAAATATGCCAGTAACTCACAATTCTGTGAGTTATAATTCAGTAGTCTGTCAATGTTCAAACACTATATAATATTATACTATTTATGAATTTTGGCAATTTGATACATGTACAATATATTTGTAATATAAATCGTAGGTAATCGCTTGTTAGTTTAGTCTTCAGGTCATGAATCATATACCCTTCCTCCCTAACCCCAGAAGTTATTTAGCGTACTAGCTATATATTTTATAAACAAAACGACCATTTTGATTTATAAGAGAATATTTTTAAATGTAACAAGGTTATAGAGCATTTGAATATTTTTGATTTAGTTAGATGGGTTGTCATTACCGTTTCAAATAAATTGTTAACTTGGTAAGACGCTGAAAATGAAGAAAATTCTTCAACTGTCACTTATTTCGTGACCTACTGTAGACACATTCCACTTTATTTTCTTCCATTATACTAAAATTTTGTTAAGACGTAGCATTGTGCTGATGAAACCGACAATTGCGGCTTCTTTTATTTATTTTTTACGATTTCTGCACCCAATAATTAACATTTATCTACGACTTGCATTAGTGGACTTTACATTGCTGATGACAGGGCTGGAAGTGTTACTTCCCTCCCATGGGAGTAAAAAAACAATAATACCAACTTAAAAGGTATTTTTTTTTAGGAATTTTTTAAGTATTTTGTTGTTAGTAAAGTTTTTTTTTAGCTGTTTAGCTAATTTTTCAGAAAAGTTACTTAGGTTATCATACAAAGTCTTTAAATTAAAAACAAACTATTGAAAGTGTTTATAAAACGTATATATATATAGTATAAAAATTGTTATTATAATAAATCAAGTAACTAAATTTCTGTTTACGGCGTTTAAACTGCGTGAAATACTTCTTTACAAAACAATGGAGTTAGGAATCATTATTCGCAGAAGAGACTTATACTCCTCCGGATATAAAAGAAGTTGCACTTCATTCAAAGAATAATTTACTTCCAAATAAGTCAAAAGACAGATACGAGTTTAATTACAACAATTTAAAGCCTTTAAATGTTTTCTCCTTCGGTGGTGCCTCAGGAGAAAAACTAACCTCGATCAGGAAAACATACTTATCTCCCTTGTTGAGCAAATAACTATTCAATACTTTTCACAAATACGTGTAGGTATATTATAAATAACTATTTTAGTCTTCGATAAGTTAGACAAAACTTCGCAGAGTCATAATTACGTTTAAATTTTGGCTAAAACGACCAACTTTTTGGTATTTAAATAGACTACATTTACAAGCTTTCTCTGGTCCCCATCGGGATAGTTCACATTTCTAATCCAAGAGCAGTTGACGCATTTAAATGAATCGAATTCTATTGTAATCAGATCCGACTCGAGATCTAGTACTGTTTTAGAATAGCGGGAGGGTAATATTCGAATTATCTTTGTCTACTTTGAGACAATCTAAACATATAATTCAACTCTTTCATCGCCTCATTAGGTCGGTATTACGGACCCAGGCGTACGACGACGCTTTCAATCCACCGTTGCAATCACCACTCTCTGTGACTCCGCTAGACATCGGTTAATAAACGAATGTTTCACTCAGTAGAACAGAAAAAAATGAAGATTTCTCGTCCTCGTTTTCGTTTTAGTCTCATCCGACAAGAAACATTTACCTTTTTATCGTTCCAAATGATTATTGTGAAAATGGACGAAAGTAAAAGACGATTTGCTACGTTGTTTTAGAGAGTAGTTGTATTGCAATTACTGTACAAATGTACCCTTTATAATTGGCACATTCTTTTACCTGATTTTTCGTTTGCACTTCGTTGAATTAGTCAGGATTTCACTTTTAATGAACTTTTTCTTGACAAATTCTGTGTTCCACGTACTATATGTGCCAATATACTTTTGCATTCACTTCACTTGTCGAACGATGCCTGCATAAAATATTCGACAATAACCTAATCAGATATGCTCATTGATCTTTATTAATTTTGAATAAGTTTCGTAAAATCTAGGTAGGAATTATCTCTGTTTATTCCAATGTCAATTTTATCTCAAAGTCGTCATCCTTGCCCCTATGCTCTAACCTAGATGCGTCATGTCGTAGCCCGCTTTTGATTTCAAAATATTATTTCTATTAGATGACTGATGTCGTTTGAAGTAAAGTTTTGCTGATAATGCTGGATTTAGAGTTATGAGGGACAAACTCCTTCGCGATAATGTAGCTCCACTCCCTTGGAATAGGAAATCAAATATCTAAACTTTAGATTATAGGGCCCAACAGTTGGGTTTACAAAGGTCCGGCCACAGCACACACAGGTATACTATAGGAAACCGGCCTACTGTTTACATCGGAGTAACTATTGACTTTATAACCAGCAAGAAGCTTTCAGCTCCAGTCCTTATTACCATAGTAAAGTTCAGTATTAAGTCTAGAATCAAGCCTCTGCATAATTATTATTATTAACAGCACTATACAACCGTGAAATTCTATGGTAATTACAACACAACGGAATCAAATGATTTCCAATTCAAACAGGTAATGTAACTGTAAACTAAGTAAAGGCTAGAAGCCATTGACTGCCTTAACGTCAAGTTAGTATATTTACATCAAAAACTACGTTAACATAATGACGTCATTATTACCATACGTGCATTTTTAACCGGTAGGTATTACAACAAAAATTATCAATCAGCAAAAACATTCAGAAGGGACAAATTACTTTCAGAAGCGTAGATTTAAAAGATATTTATTTAAAATGGCATGGGGGTTTTAAGGGCCATTCAGTGATTTTACACTTGGTGGAAAGATCAGATTAAATGTTTAGCCAAAACACATTATTGCCAATAAGTAAGTGTAACTTTTCACTTTTATCTGCAAAGAATTCTGAACTGTAAATCTGCAATAGAATTTGTTAAAACTTTTTAGTTATTCAAGCAAATAAAAAAACCTGGATAAGCTACTTTGATTTCAATTTTCTTGCGTAAAATGTTGTTACCACTACACAATATAGATAGGAGTGAGAAAGACACGTTTTAACAAAGGTTCCCTCCTTATTCTTAACTAAAAGTTATCTATGTATATGACATGATTTTAAACATTTGAACACAAGAGTAGGCATAGATATATTTGAGTGCGATAAGAAGAGAACAAGAAGTGATCAGATAGTAAACTAAAACTATAGTTTCTTATTTAAACAGAAAATAGAAAACAGTACTGTAGTGTCAGATCTCAAGGGAGTTTCAATACAAGCCTAACACTAGCGTCGACCATTTTAGATACGTTTCCCAAAGGAATTGGATGCAATTGACTATTGCACCTAGCACTAGTGCGCCTTTCTAACCTTTATCTACTATCTTGTTGCTTAAACTGTATAAGTAATATTTACCAGCAACCTTTTTCCAATAATATAAATTTTAAAGTAAAAGAGGGAAAGAAAAAAGATGTTTCAATTTGTAAAGAATGTAGATAACAGTTGACTACAAACAATTTCATTTCGATTTTTATTTTTTAAAGTTTTGTTGTTTATATATAAAAATTGAAATTCAGAAATGAAGGGACCCAAGGCACTAATCTGCAGAGCTTTAAAAATAAAAAAGCTTTAAAAATGATTATTTATACAGGGTTACCCGCAAAAAAATGTCATAGCGTAACTACACTCAATAAGATTAGAGTTGGCACAATCAAAAGTCGGGAAAATTTTGAGGGAACCGACTTTATTGGTCCCCCATGTTGAAAGCAACTTCAGAAAAAAATGCTCTACTCTACCCCTGTTCTACAAAAAAAAAATAACATGGCAACACCGATTTTCCCTTTTTATAACCCCAAAACTACCTCCACATTTGTTGTTTCCCGCCTTCGATTGTGCCAACTCTAATCTTATAGACTGTAGTATAGATTCTATGAGTCAAATGCAACAAAATATTTCGAGTAAGCATATTTAGTTCTCGAAGTATCGATTATTTATTTATTAATTGTTTTTCCAAGAGTTTCACGAAAATTTCTATAAAAAACAATATCCCAAAAAAACTTAATGAGTTAGAGTAGCTGACACAATTTTAAAGAGCAGAAATAAATCACTAATTTATTTTCAAATTATCAGCTGGTAAGTATCTTTAAAGACTTGTTACATTTAAAAATTAGGATTTATTAAAATTCGAAAGAAAAATTTCAGAGCTTTTTTCTCTTAATTGAGGGATGTTAGAAGTGTGTTAAATTTAGGAAAAGCTTCTACTTTTCATAAGCTTTCGAATGGTATAATTAAAGTTTAAGGTTAACGGACAGTTTATGAATTATGGTGGATTGAATGAAAACGGGCGGTAAATTATTCGGACAGTATCTTAACCAATTCTCACAACATTTCGGGGTTCTTGTTGAAAATTTGACGCTTAACAAAAATGTTCCTATAAACATACATCCGGAACTGCCTTCGTTTTCGAGGTATTCGAAAAAAAAACACATCGTTTTTGAACGATTATCCTTAAAATTCTCAAATCCTACAGTTAATGATACCAACCCCAACTCTGTACTGTACAACATAACCCAAATTTTCAGCGAAATTTAAAAGTTCTGCGTCCTTGTTACTTTAATAGTCAAACGATTTCGATAATCTTCATTAACGCTTTAATTCCTAAAGTATTTTGATTTGGATAACTAAAGTTAGTCTAATTCGATTATTTCTAAACAAGATTTGCTTCAGGTTTTTCATGGTAAGAAGAGATGTTTATAGAAACTTTTAGAACCCGAAATGTTTTGGTTTCGTTCGAGAACACTTTTTTTGCTTCGAGAACACTTTTTGCATTTGTACAAGAATTGGTTGAGATCCTGTCCGATTAATTTCCCGCCTGGTAATATTCAATCCACCACAATTCATAAACTAGTCCCTTGACCATAAACTTTAATTTTCCCATTCGAAAGCTAATAAAAACAGAAGTTTTTCCTGAAATCGCCACTCTTCCAATACCTTCTATACCTACATTATTGGAAATTTTAGTGTTTCACGTTATTTGAGGGAAAAAAAACAACAAAAAAACAACGATATTTCTAAAACTACCTATGGAGAAGTGGGCTGGGCATGTGCTTACTCTAATTTTTTGTTGCGTTTGACCCATTGAATACAGCTTCGTTATGACATTTTATCGCGGGTCACCCTGTGTAAATCAATACTCCTTATCAGTACAGCTAAAGGTATTAATATGATATAAATTTAAATAAAATAACACGTTAAAATCTCTAATTTTGGCTTTGTCTTATTACGTGCAAGTCACAGCTTTTTTTAAGACAGTCCTAGTTTATCTAGTCGTCGGCGTAAATCACGAATGTTTGTTTTACGATTTTTTTATTTTCTGCCATATCTTCTAATATTGGGCTTCTCCCAGAAAAGTGTTGCAATATTTATAATACAAAATTAAAGTGTGAAAAAATGTGTGTTTACTGGTCTTAACCCATTGATTGCGTAATCTAATTCATGGCCCTACCTTAGTGACGGTATAGAATCGTTAAAAGTTAATTTAAAAAAAAAAATTAAAATAAAAAAATAAAAAAATAGCTCCCCTGTGGATGCAAACGTCTGCGGGTGACGGAGCCTTGCAAGATGGTTTTCTCAAGACACGGAGAATAGAGCTACTGAGGGCTAAAAGGAGGGGGCTTGGATCCACTGTGGATTCATCCGTCACCGGCCTTAGACCGGCATGAATCCACAGTGGATTCATCCGCAGTGAATGGGT